>OY787671.1:33717696-33886025 GCA_963678985.1 Spisula subtruncata
AGGTTTTTATCAGATTTGACCTAGTGACCTAGTTTTTGACCCGGCATGACCCAGTTTCGAACTTGGCCTAGATTTCATGGAGAACAACATCCTGACCAAGTTTCATGAAGATTGGAACAAATTAGTGACATCTGGAGTGTACACAAGATTTTTCTAAGATTTGACCTAGTGACCTAGTTTTTGACCCCACATGACCCAGTTTCGAACTTGGCCTAGATTTCATAGAGAAGAACATTCTGACCAAGTTTCATGAAGATTGGATCAAAACTGTGACCTCTACAGTGCTTACAAGTCAAAATGTTGACGACGTACGACGTACGACGTACGACGTACGACGTACGACGTACGACGGACGACGGACATTTTGCGATCACAATAGCTCACCTTGAGCACTTCGTGCTCAGGTGAGCTAAAAATAACAGTTTGTTTGTTTCAATTCCCAAGACCCAAAACATCTTTGGTTTTCACTTCCCAAGACCCAAAAGAATTTTGGTGCTACAAGGTTTTATCTTACTTATATAGTTTATAGTAAGATACAACCGTGTTGTACTTAACGGACGATAACCAGGCAGGACAGGTCGAAAAGAAAATATGTTTTCATATAGTTATAATTGTGTACATCTAATTTCGTATCAACTTCTCTTTTTCTTTTAGTGTTAGGAAAATGGGAGGGGAAACAATTTATTTATTTCGGCCGATAACAATAAGTACAACATGTTTAAAATAAATATTTGGCTAACAAGGTAGATTTGGCACCTCAATATTTACTCGCCAAAAACAAAGTCTGGAACCTTGACTTACCACTGTTGTATTACTGGGTGTATCACTCAACTTAGCAAAGATATATTTTATGTATTATCCCACCAGATTAAACTGAGACTCATTGAATAATGTTTAAGTCCGGAAAATTCCGAAGTTATAAAACTTAAAATATATACTAGTATTACTATGGCCTTATACGGAGATAACGGTACATAGTAAATAAACATAAGAATCGAATAGAGCCGAATAGAACCGGACCTTCATGAGTATCAGTTTAATCTGGTCAGTTATAACAGTAAAATTAATATCATTTTTTATAATTTAAACATTATAGTGCATCAACTCCACGATCACCAGTTAGTAAGTCGGTCAGTCAGTAAGCAGTGATTCTAATTTCAGAATACTAGTACACACTATAACTAACATCAATATACCGTCTTTCATTCAGCAAAACTCATTCCATGCAAAAAGATAATGACAATACCACCAGATAGAACTAGATTGGTTTAATACTAGATTTCGTACAAGACGAAAGTTGAGTATAAGTATAAATTATATAGTTCTAAGTTGTAGTTTTACAAAAATAAAACTTTGGTGCCATTCGATCGACTTTCATAAATAAGTACCAACATACTTAACACACTAATAATTTTAGTATGTGTTTTCAGCATGGCCTTATATACCATGTGAACAAGTGGTACAAAGTTAAAAAATAAAGTGAAACATTGATTAATAGGACAGACCAGTTGCACAAATCTTAAATAAAAATTAATTAAATAATAATAAAAATGTAACTATATACATATCACAGACGATTGTTAAAACGTAAACATTAAAACTTTATTTTGTTTATGTTAATATAATATAGTACCAATAATTGGTGTGAAATACCATGATTATACCATAAAAACAAAGTGTATGTAAAAATAAAACTGCAGAAAAAAAATATAGCATTATGTATATATACACCAGAAAGATAAATTGGCTTAATAAAGTATCTACTGATAACAGATATAAATGTAGAAACAAAATATATTTCATTAGAACTTAAAACAGAAAACATAAGACACATGATGTAATGCAAAGAACAATAAAATGTTAGCAGAACTCACTAGATATTTGAAGTTATCTCAAAAGATATATAAAACCTATGTTTTCATCGCAATTTCAAACATATACATTGCAGATACACAACGTATGTCGCGTTTGATTAATCACAGCGTCTGGACTTATGTTTAATACATCTATAAGTAACCAGCAGGTCCAGGGAAAATTGTCTCAAAAAGTTAAGATAACAAACAACAAAATAATACTGAAATGACAATCTCGTTAAAATCAGATCCTAACATTTGCTCCATTGCCTAACGATGTTAGCCTACTTCAACGTTAAGTAGTGTAGCGTAAATATAGGTCTGATTTTAATGAGACTGGTCAAAAGATAGCCTTCACATGATTGCTCAAAGTGGCAAAATCGAACTCTGCTAATAATATATGACATATCAATTATAAACAAGAGCACTGCCTACGAGTGTTGGACGCCCTACTTTCACGTATTTGATAGTAACACGGACATGTAATTCAATAAACAAGGTCACATGGTTATCAGCGTTGTCAATATGGACTCCCTCTTGTGTTAGTGAATAACTGTTCTAAGTTTCAAGTGGATACCTGTAATAGGTTTTGAGAAAATGACTTTGACAATAAACTTAACCAACGCCGATGCACACGCATACGATTGTTGGGAGCGGAAATCACAATTGAATGAGCGAAACGTGGAAAGTTAGCAATGTCTGTGTAGGTTTACATTTGTGTATGCAAGTTTCACAATCACTTCAAAAATAAAAACCATTTTACCTAATCGATAAAGCAGGTGCCCATTGCATATAGGGACAATCTATTTCTCGTGTAGGTCTTATATATCAGACTACAAGGAGGGTGCAAACACATTCTATGTTATATAAATTATGAGTTCTTTATTTTAGTCACAATAATGAGATGACACATGATTTTCAGGAAAAGTAATACCCCTGTTGACTAAATATATATTCACCTAATTATACAATATACGAGTACAAAAATGAGGAAATATTGTAATATCTTAATGAACAAAGACAAATACAAATGTTCACGTTACACTACACTAATACAATACAAACATGGTTATGTCATACAAATTATAATACTATAACAGCACATTTAATATCAATTTCCAGTAGTCACTATGTATCCCAGTTGTTTCATTTGAAACAAAGATCATCAGCAAGGTAAAGTATTATACGCCAACCCAACAAATACCGTTTCTTTGTTGTACCCTGTGCTTGTTTACGACCTTGAACAGTTGACCTTGATCAGTTACAGATTCCCATGCGTTTATCCCTTAACAAATCACTCAAAACTATAATTGTCTAAATATTTGCCATCTTCTGTTCTCAACAATGCACCTTTTGCACTTCCCTTTCCTGCTGGACCTAACCCTTTACGTAGCACCTGCAATTATATGAAATAACATCTTATCAATATTAAGGGGGGTAAGAATATAACATAATAGTATATTTAGACGAAACTAAGAAACATACTTTATATGTCATTTTACTTACACCATTGTCTCCTAACGGAGTGCCTGAAATATTTCATAACATGAAAGTCTGACCGTTTTTCCTCAGCTTTGATCAATGCTTTATTACATCTGATGAATTGTTTTCCTCTTTATTATTATTAGAATTCAAGCCTACAGAATCAATTGCTTGATGATCGTTCCAATCTTCATTATCCATGCTAATATGCGCTCAAGTTAATCAAATAATTTGTAATATATGAGTTCAGACTGCAAATAAACGAACATTTTATATGCACCCGTCACATTTCGATATTGTCAACATTTCTTACAATGGTACAGGATGAAATACATCGGAGTTTTTGATAAAGCTGCAATACCCACATACAAAAGTACCAATTTTTAGAGTACAAAGTTAAAAACACGATCTCATTCTTATGTGGAAGCATACAATGTTTCATTATGATAAAAAGCAGTGCATATATGTAATGAAGCAAAAGTATTCATCAAAGATGACACATAAATATTTCCACTTATATAACGTGCTAAATAAATTATACACTGTATTGTATTGTGCTGGGTTTCAAATGAAATAGATATAATAAACTGCATGAATGAGATATTATAGGTGTATAATAAACACGAGGAAAATGGGTGTATTCTCTTAAAAAGCAGTCATTTAAGGCAGTTGTACATCTGTAAAATAACGAGAATAGTTAATAAGCATACATTAGAAAGCATGGCAAATTGGCAATATTAAGACACAGCACACTAACACAATAAACTCGCAAGTTTTCAACCATTTGCAACATTACTAACTAAAACTTATATATGATTCAATGTAAAAGATCTCTATCAACCACCGGTTTTAAAAATTACAAGGACCATCGTTTAACATCTCGTGTTCATGGTTTCATGATTTTAAAAACTGACATTATGTTTTTGTCTGGATAACCGATCAGCATCATAATCCAACTTTCCTGCAATATGACTAACTCATATGTTCAATCCACACATAGGAACGTAAAGAATGCAGAATGTGTGAAAACTTTCGATTTTATTGACATTACAAAGTTACATACACTAAGACTGACATTGATTACTGTATACGGTACTCCACATTATAACGAAGTATGACAAAACAACAGGAAAACAAATAGTTAACAGTGAATAATCACACAAATAACAACAATGTTACTTATCTCACATATTATTATTATTATTATAATGCATGTAATGGTTTATTTGATAATTGATAAGTTTATCCGTTCACGTACTATTACTTAAAAAATGTAGTATGTTTTAATATTTCACAAAGTCGGTTATATCTTTTGAAGTAATCGATCTTAGCCAAACACTGGGGTGTCGAAAATTGATAAACTATCAAAATGGTATAAGATCATTGAACAGGGAAGGCAGCATTATTTCAGTAATTGAATAATTCTTTCTTCAGAAAACTAGTATGTTTGTAAACATATATGTACATTGACAGTGTTAATGACAGTAACGGACTCTGTCTTTCAAATGCATTATTATTTACAGTTTCTGGAGTAACAATTTATGCTTAATGTTTAAGCAAATAATAAACAATCAATCAATTTCTCAAGACACCATTGGCACCGATAAAATATCTTTGAAACGTTTGACAATGTTATATTTGACATTCAAGTAACCCTCGGCTCTGACATTAGCATTGTCATTTTACTAACTTTAAAGGCATCTCAAGTTCAACGGGTAACTAAAGACAATTACCGAAAACACATTGGCAATTATGCAAGCTCTCTAGAAAATGGTTAGTTTGTTGTTACCTCTTAGCCATTTAATAATATGTTAATATTTCATGATTCATCAATATTCAACAAAATATTATTCTCTACATTATCGTAAGCATCTAAATTCAATATCTTACTAAAATAAGCAATGCACAATAATATGACTGTGTATTGTATAACAAAAAATATGAATATAAGAATTAACACAGTGCAGTACCATCTTGGAGGGGATACCATATCAATTGCAGAGGTAGTATTTGGGGTTTCAGAACAATTTATGTATCATCTAAGAAAACTTCTATTCATTTTAATTTTGGGTAAACAATTCAAAATTTAATTTGTAAATGAACATTTTTTTTCTTCGTTAACCATACAATAAATAAAATCATTCCTTAAAGACTTCATAGAAATTCATAAAATGGATCCTATCTTTGGATTCTTTCAAACTATTTAACCTGATAATAACCAATTGTAGTCAGACAACATTACCAGAATGTCATGATTATAATGCAAAGAGAGTGTATATACCTATATTGCATTTATATGTAAAATGAGTTCCCCTCCAAAAGGACATTGGATGCTCAATGAGTTTTCTGGATAACACTTCAGCGTTTTAATTTACCTTTCCAGGAATATATCTCGTGAGTAAATTATACATTACGAGACAAAGTTAAGTAAGTTGGAAAGTACGAATTTCTTTCACATGTGTCTTTCGAATTATCAACTTATTGAGCATACAATGTGTTTGCAATACAAAATAAAACAGTGGTGCATTATACTGGAAGGAAAAACATAGATGGGGTCATTATTTTCACCTCTGCACTTTTAATAGAAAAACTCCGCTCAGAGCCCCGTGAAGATCCATGCTTTGACCTTGGGTAACCCGAATTTACCCGACTGGACGTTGCTTTTCCAGAGGTCACACGGCTTGACGGGGCATGAGCGGATGTTTCCCGGCTTCTATTCTTGTAGCTCTGGTCCAATGGCGAATCGCACTGAAAACACATCAGTTTATAACAATAATAATGTAAAAACAAAGTTTCTATTTAACAATCATTAACCAGCCACTTTTTCTAATGTGTCACTTTTCAAATCCAAACCCCAAAAGTTTTATCTGTGATAATATTTATGCCGATCACTTATATGCACATATAAGTTTTCAGTATTCAGATCGAATAAATACTTTGGTACGTGACTGTGGACTTCTAATAAACTTGTTGTTTTGCACATTACTGAAAACATACATGTGCAAACCATTATTAGAATAAAGTATTTCGGTTTGAAATGTGACCAATTAGAAAAATTGGTTCAGTGTATATGAAACGATTTGTTTTCTATCCTGTCTTCATCGTCTGAAAATCGAACGTCAGGCACATCTTGTATAGTGTTAACACGCCATAAATCATTCAATTTGATAGTTTGTACAAACTATGATATAAATTCAATATTAAATGTTAGCAAACAAAGAACTTCTACATGTTTAAACATAAAAACACAATATATCAGCGTTAAATAAGCCATTCCAAAAACAGTCAGATTCAACACATTTAAAACAAAGCCTCATAATCGTATGTATCATAATAAGGAATGTACATACGAGTTAACCAAAATCGGCAATCTCAATATCCTATTTAACCAAGTCAAATAAATTCGAAAGCTCTTTTCACCTAAATGCTTCGTTGGTTATATAATCACCATGGGATGTGAGTAAAGTGTGTTTTATTTTTACAGATACCAGTAAAATGTTTGAAGATGTTTATATAGGCAAATCAGTAAAACCTGCCATTTTCCATAAGATTATAATAAACTGGACTGCAAGGGCAGAGCAGAGCATGGAAGAAACAAAAATAACTTTTTTACAAATTACTGGCTATGTATGAAAGTGACCCCTGTCAAAATAAATGTACATAACTATTTTATGACTTTTGACTGATTTTTTGTTTGTTTGAAACTTTGGCACTCATTGTCATTCCTTATTTTGTCACAAACGTCTTATGTTGACAACCCTCGTAGTCTCGTATACCCGTTTTATCAATATCAAATCCGAGTTGCTCTAACATTCCTCCAAGACTGCCCATGGCTGCATCATCATGCTATTTAAGCAAACAAGTTGACATAATAATAGACATTCATGTTCCTATGGCAACACGTAGGAGGAGCATAAATACTACAAAACCGATGTCATTGCAACAGTGGATTTAAAGATATTAAATACATTTCAGAATCAAATAAAAAACGTCACAAATAAAAGAAAAAGAATAGGAATGATAATTGTTTCTCAATTTTGTATTACTATGGACCATTACATCAGGCCATGGTCTGGATTTGCAACACTCTATTTGAAATAGATTGATATGCATACCTAAAACTTATTTAGACACAGTGTATTTTCATGATTTGATCCGATGGCCTTGAGTTTAATCTACAAAAAGTCTTATGTAACGCAAAAACCTTATTAAAAACATTTTGACCACATTTGGGTAAGATAGAATAAACTTTGTTATAGTGTCACTATATAGCAAATGGTAAGCACAAAGTGATCACTGCAACTCATCATGATTATGGCGTGCTTAGAGTAACATAATAGGAAACAAAATTAAATTGACTAAAGAAGCCGACACACAGTAATGACTGAAAAGGAATTATGCCACGATCGTCACCGAATTAAGACACTGAAATAAGGACTTAGGTAACATGGACAGCTTCTGAAAAATTTCATGTGACCTTACCTCACATGTGACTTGAAGTGATTTATGTTAATTGAGAAACAAACAAATACCAATATTATAAACAGCACCATAGATCGTGAGACATGAACGTATTGTGAATTTTTGATACTCTCGTTTTAAGAAAGATAATGAACAACCTAAGTTTTAATTTCTTTGTTCCAAAAAATATACAATGTCATATACACAAAAATAATACAAAATGTGAACTTAATCGAAAGAGAAAAGTTTACAAAATGTAAAAAAATTATATATTTACGTATTCCAAATTACTTAAATATATAATATTTTTACATTTTGTAAACTTTTCTCTTTCGATTAAGTTCACATTTTGTATTATTTTCGTGTATATGACATTGTATATTTTTTGGACATATTTACGTATTCCAAATTTGATGAGATTTTTGTGGATGAATGATAACATGCTTCAATTTGCGTTTTCATAGAACATGACATGGCAATGTCTATACTTTTATTTTTGGTAACTTATAACGTTTATACTTTCAATGGACACCACCGTCCGTCAAAATGTGGTTAATTATATACTAAGCATGATAGCCACTGCTAACAGTCATGGTACCCAACATATTTTAATTTTAAACCCACATTAGTGTTGAGACAGCAATCTGTTTACATGGGATGTGGCAAACATTTTGGCAAAAAGCATTGACTCCAAGGATCATATTGAAATGCTTTCAAGCATCTAACTTCAAGCAAAACAAAACGAAATGTGATTCAAAACTTCAAATATTCAGTGAAATAAAAGAACAAAGTTCAGTGTCACAATGGTAACCTTTTCCTGCTCGAGGGGATGGCTACAAAATGAGAATTATAATAAATAAATGCTGCTACCTATTACTACGTATAAAAGTTTCTATAAAGGTCTAAACTGTCGTTTGACCATTTGGGTAAAAGTCATACCTATTTATAAAGTCCTAAATAATTTTTAAACCGAATAACAGTGTCTACAAGTGTATTTATAAACAAGGTCTCTTTGCAACCTGGCAATGCAAAATTTCATTTATAACAACAAACATATTTTAGAATCGATTAAAGATTTAAAGCTTTGGTTTATCAACTCTTCACTGACAGACATATGTTAAAGTTCTATGAATCACATGTACCTGTTTTACTCCATTAAGTCATGGGAAACAAAGAAACAATTTGTAAATAACAAAGCTGGCCATGGCATAACAGTTGTGGTCAGTCAAATTTGTGAGCATATCAGTATCTGAGAGACTCTTTGGTATTATTGAAATTATTCACAATTTATTTAAATGATATTATTTTCCAGAAGCATTTCAAGCGCAGGGAGCACAGGCAAAAAGTGAATTTACATTACAAGTTTTACTTACATGTAGTCCTGCCCTCATGCCTTGTCTGTCTTTATTTAATTCAGCCACAGTGATTTTCTTCCCCTTGTCTGGGTTGGTAGCTGGTGTAGGACTGTCAGTACGCTGTCTAGGACTGGGGCTCCTTGATCGACCTGTAAGAACAACAAATGATATCTGATTCTATGTCAAACAAGTGTCAAGGTAATAAGTAGTAGAAGAAACAATAATTCATAATATTATGTAAAATTACTCCAGTCCTGGAACAGCGGAGGATTAGGCAAAAGATACACTCCCATGTAGCACTCCTGTGTAGATCCATTGTTGCTGCCCTACATGCCAGAGGGCATAAGATCAGTAAGTAAGTAAGCAAGCAAGTAAGCAAGTAAGTAACGATTATTCAGAACAAATGCATGGTATCAATTTTACAATTTCTTGTAATATGTACATAGCTAATTTTAAACAAGGTTTATTCCAGAATCGAAGAACCATACAGACAGACTTATACTGGAAGGATTAAGGGAGAAGCTTTATGCTAATGATGTGAGAAACACCAACATACACACCATAATTGCACCAGGCAAATAAAATTGATCACCAGGCACTGAGTACTATTTAATGGTGTTTAGAAGCTCAACAACAGCTGTGATCATTTAGAGAATACCAGGCCTTAGACATGCAGAGGCACAATGAGCATGTCTTTGAGAGAAAGAAATGTGTCAAATATACCCTAGAAAATAATAGGGGTGCAAGGGTACGCTCACCTCACGGTATGATACGTACCGTCAATCTTCTAACGGTTCGTTATATTTCGGTATGATACAATATTCACTAACAGCAGTTTAGATACTGAACATGTTTTAAGTGACAATGAATGTGTTGCTTCTATAACAACAATTTTAATGTGTCTATCAACTATTTGAAATAAATTCGACAATATGAAGCAAATCTTAATACAATTAAAACGACTGATACATGGTAATTGTACATAATCATTAGGTTACAGATATTTTCGTTGCCCGAATATTATTTTGCTTATAAAAAAGCATATACCGAACCGTACCGAAATTTAGAAGTCTTGTACCATGAACCGTGTGGGATTAAAGTCTGCGGTGTTTCGTGAACCGCGGTATACCGTTACAGCCCTAGAAAATAATTGCATCCGTGCTTTTGTGACTCTGGATACAGTCCTACAGTAAATAGGGGAAATATATAAAACATAAATAATTGGACTTAAGACAAACAAACAATAGCACTAACCTCCAATTCTAATACATTCATCCTTATGTCTAGAGTTCCACGCCTTTAACTTGCAGACTTTACTACAGTAATACACCTCCTTACATCTTGTACACGCAGACAGACGCACAAACACTGATCTTCCACACTGGTAACAGTATTTGAACAATGGCTTTCTGTAACACAAGAAAACACAGAAAATGTCAAAATCATTATTCTAAACACATTTTAATTTTTCATTCTAATGAATATAATGTGACAATCTTACACTCCTAAACTAATGGAATTTAAGGATCTAAAAGATAACCTTTCTAGGGTGTCTTTTATGTAAAAGTCTTAGCAATAATAACCCATTGCAATAAATTGTATTTCAAAAATCATTATTTATATATACAACAAAATACTCTAATAAAAATAATTAATAAACTAACATTTATGGAGTAATAAGTCACTGAAAAGAGTGCACTTACATTGTTTAAATAATTATGAGTAACATATACAATTCCATACATTTGTAAAAAGAAAAAATCCATCTATAGTATATTATAGTATTTATCAGATGTCACAAATTGGTTTGATGTGAAGCATGCATATACAATCTTTCATAAGAAGTCCATGTAAATGCAGAGTTGTCCATATACATGTTATTATGGCTACAGGTAAGAAAGCCCATAAACTGAATATTTAAAATATAACTGAATATAATTAAGGAACTACAGAGATGAAATTTTTATGGAACTAAAGAGAAATTCTAGCAGGACAGAAACCATCACCTTAGTAATATAAACCATTTAGCGAAATAAACAATTTATTTAGGAATAAGAAATTAAAAATAATTGTAATGATGAAATGGATAACAGGATGTGGGAATTCCACGAAAAACCAGATTTCCAACAGCTGAACATAATTTGGAGGAATGTTTATTCTATTTTTAGTAATGGTGATCTTGACCCTGCAAATCCAATCTGCAATCCTTAGTAAGGTTTTCATAGAAGCTGCCTACACAGCAAGCTTCATCACAATAGCACATTCCAAACTCAAGTTATCAATCCGAAACCGAATTGTTGACACCCGCCCGATGTTTTCTTTATTTTAGAAAAAAAATTCTGAATCTCTATTAAAAACAGTGTAACATTAGATCTTTAAAAACACAGACAATGTCAGTGACATATATTGGATAACAGGTACTTGTCCAACCAATATCAAACAATCACCATGTTCTCAAAAGATAAATCTAAACAAAGGTCCCAAATAATTAGCTTACAGTTAGTCTAATGAAAAGAACAGAATGTCTGACCAAAGATATGTACCATCAGAATACTTCATGTTAGATAGATTGTTTTTAGTTCAGTATCATTTTTAACAGAATCTTCAGTTAAACAATATCCAATATCCAAAGGTCTGGTGATCTGAAACCAGTTTTCCCAGAATTAATTATCAACCAGTACTCACAAAGCCTTCCACAGGCAACCGATGAATAAATGGAAGTCATAACTCATGCCAATGTAGTGGAAGAACATTATAACATGCCAAACCCTGTATTGAAACTTGGGACTTCCAGTAACAAGCAAATGCTCAATACACTGCACTAATTGGGTGGGCTTTGTAAACCTCCAGTGAACAAACAAGTATGTACCCTATATCAATAGCTTAGAATTAAAAGGTCGTAAGTGGCACTTACGACCTTTTAAGATTCATACATATTTAGAATAAGCATCACAAGGCACTTCTTATGAGCCTATTTCCATAAAAATTTGAACTTGTCATGTTTACCAAAATGACATTGTAAAAGTTTGTTTTACCATAAGTAAAGACTAAATGTCAGACAGTTTTTCCGTGTTTTCTCAAATTATCGATTTGGTAGTTACGACCTTCTAATTCTAAGCCATCGATATGTCTTATTTTCAGATTATTTCCCTACACTAAAGCTATAAATTCTGGAAACCTTAGATGTATAGATGAAAATAAGGGATGTTTATAAAGGGAATTTATAACAGGAACTAAGAGCTATTTAGAAAAGAGAAGAATATACATGTTATGATAATCATTGAAAAATAAATAATAACCACATTTAAATAAGTGAGATCTTTTAGTGCACATGAATAGCACTAACTTTTAAAGGTAGTTTAACATGAATAGTACAAACTTTTAAAGGTAGTTTAACATGAATAGCACAAACTTTTAAAGGTAGTTTAACATGAATAGCACAAACTTTTAAAGGTAGCTTAACATGAATAGCACTAACTTTTAAAGGTAGTTTAACATGAATAGCACAAACTTTTAAAGGTAGTTTAACATGAATAGCACAAACTTTTAAAGGTATTTTAACATGAATAGCACAAACTTTTAAAGGTTGTTTGACATGAATAGCACAAACTTTTAAAGGTAGTTTGATATGAAAATTCAAACATTTGCAATAGAGGAAGCAAATTTCCCAGCAACCAATGAAAAAAACAAATTATCATGTTATTGTAATTAAAGAGTAATGGGTAAAGTTGAATGCCCTTAAAATCAACAGAAACAAAATAAAAACAAAATGGAAATGCCCACACTGATGGAAAAGTAATCATTTCAATTTGGTGACTAATGAAGCTTCAACGATTAAGCAAGATTTGCTTGACCTCTATTATCACAGTTTACCAAATTTCTATAGAAAATCTTCGGCTTATCCTCAATATTCTAAAATTTTGCATAAAGATTTTTCCTAATTTATCTGAGTAGGGAGGCAATACCTTTTGAATTTCAGCACTCCCCATATGAATTTAATCCTACCTTTCAATGTATGTATGTATTACAAATTACATGGTATACAAAACCATCATTGGATTAGATATCTTCACTATCTATAGACACCGATGATGTATGAACGCTTATGAATGCTTGAGAAATTGACATTATGTCGTATAATAACCATGAAATACATTCATGCATAAATGTCAGGATTTACATAATCTTTACAAGCTATATTTGAACACGTAACTTTGAATATAAATTTAATGCAAACCAAAAATGAAATTTTTATTAACGATAGTTAATTTGAAAAAGTAAACTTTGAATCATAAATTTCATTGATTAACTTTGAATCATAGATCTCTGTAACAAGGCAAAAGTTTGTGCCATGGATTTAACATAATATTTAATTTTATTACTTGGATACCTGTGAGATGTTACACTAGAAAAGTCCTGAGACAATGATAAGTCGGGAATATCAACAAGTTCACAAGTATGAGGGGAAGACTGGGCTTGCCCAACTGCGTCGCCTCTTAAAATAAAGTTGTTATTACTATAAGACAATTTATGCTGGATAAATACTTTCAGTGTAATGCATTTCAAAATGCAAAGTATTTAACACTCTCGATGATGAAGGATCCTTCAAAATCAGCTAGTTTAAGGTTTGCTAAGATTCTATGGAGTATTTAGTTTAGACCCGTAATTTTAGCCCTTATGACCAAGTCGAAATTTCATAGCATTAAATTTGCTTATACATTTGTAATTATGTTTGTACTACATCACACTATTTAAATGTGGTATTTTTATCATCTTACAGAAATTACCTGAATGTTACCCTCTTTCTCCTATTTCTACATAAAAACATTGAAAACAGTACATGAAATATACCATATGTCCTCTATATTGATATCCACTTGTGAAATACATAAATTATCATATAATAGTGTGCCCAGGACAATGTGATGTTTACAAACATTGACAGGAGTTGCCTACTATAGCTTAACCACATTAAACTGAGATTCTTTGCATAATTCGTCATAATTACAAAAAACCCAAAGTTGTTGTAATTATAGCTGGCCTTATATGGAAATAACTGTATACAGTAAATAAACATACGAATCAAATAGAGATGAGTATAGCCGGACACGCTTACAGACTTTGATGAGTCTCAGTTTAATCTGGTCAAGCTATATCGAAAAATAGGTTCCTTAGAAAACAAATATGGTCAATTCTAAACTAAAATAACACTGATAAATTGTGCACACCAATGTGGGCTATACCAAATTGTCCGGCCTTTCACGTTATCCTAGGCACACTATAGGTATATTTTCCTACAATATTCCACAGTAATTCTGTTATGTATTTCATACTCTAAACTAAAACATAAAGACGTGGATATTTTCAAAAAGCTAAAAATGAAAAAAATGGACACAGCAGGTACAACAGAATAGTGATAATTTTAAAAGACATAACAGCACAAACACAATGTTTCCATATTAGGAAGAAAGAGTGGGGAAAACACTCCAGCTACCAAACAGTAACTGATGTAGACATTCTCTATAAGTGTGCAATTCAAACCTTATTTGGTATCTTCCCATATGACCTTTTCCAAGCAACATTTGACCTTGGACATGTCTCTTATACTGGGGCATGGTCATGTGATACATATTGCCAGGACTACAATATACAGATATAGATATTGGCAAGTCACAGTGTCAGAACAGACCAGGCCCGGTGATTATAAACATTTCTCATTCTCAAACTCAAACTCCAAACTCCATGCTCCAACTTGAAAAACTGATTTTTTTAGAATTTTGCATCAAAACCAACACCAACTTGTGGCAAATGATCTAATTAAGAAAATGAACCCCAATTTCATATGTTTCCATCCAGTAATAAAGACGTAAGAGCAGTTCATGTAACTAAGAAATACTCCAATTGGAGTACGGAGTATGGGATGGAGCATGGAGTACGTTCTTCAATGTTCTTCAACGGGCCAGAAGTATTTTTGTCGAAGGTTATCTAGTAAGATGATTTGATCATGTAAACATGTGAAATATATTTCTAATGTTTTTAAACCAAAATGGAAACATTTCATTGTTCAACTAATATTAACACATGTGAACATCTGGCGCCCAAAGCATATCAGGTAGAAATCACAACTCAAATTAAGATTTTGCTAAAATCAGAGTCGCAATTAGAATTAGAGATAAATCTGAAGTGTCGATCAGCTCTTCAAATTTTACTGTAATAAACTCAGAATTCCATTGCTCATTTGAATTTAGACTGGCATGGAAATTAACATCAATACGGCCATGCAAATATTTGAGATGAGATCTTGCTGGGATAGAGATGCTTCGGGAGATCGGGGCCTGTTCAATTTGTAAATATTCATTTGAACTCCACCATGGACAACCAAACTAACAACACTCACTCTGGTAAAACATCAATAAATACATTCTCTATGACAAATGCTACACATACAACATTTCCATGTCAGAATAGCAAACTTCAGGCCTGACATGTCATTGCTACAACTATGAGCAAGAAAAGTTAAAACACCATTACCTACACCCAGTCATCCTTGCGACAAAAACGTTTTTGAGTACGTCAAAATGAGTAACTGGCCCTACTATGGATTTAGATTTAAGACAAATTAAAGTTATCAGCCTGAATGGGGAATAATCCCCCACCCTTTAACTTAGAGCTTGCTGGTTTTCTTTGCATTTTAACTGAGCAATAAAAACAAAAATAAACTTGTAAATAACAGCAGTCATAAGACACTAAATCTTCTGAGCTAACAACTGATCAGGAGTTATGCAAATGTCACATGAACAAAAGGCTTCACAAAACTGTGCACTCATGCATAACCTCATTAGCAGATATTTTATATCTACAAACACCAATGAAAATATTTCATACACTTCAAACTAACTCCATGCACAAATGACTAAATGTATACATGCTGTGTGAGTAATAAATTTCAAATTTCAGTCTTTCAATGAAATTAATATTACAACATTACGAGCTCAGTCTTTCGTCTGTCATGCATGCAGGGCACACCGAATCTCAATACAACAGGGGCCTTATTCACCATCGTTATAAGTCTAAAACTCAGACTTAGACTTAAATTGACAACATTTATAATTGCTTCCATTTCTTTACAATTAGACTTAACCATGCGAAATTTTGTCTGCTTATTTGTTGTTAACCGAGAAATATGTATACCGATTTATATCAAAATCGGTACACTTATAAAAGCATGAGAGCACATAGAACATTTGGCAATATAAAGTCTGAGTTTTAGACTTATAACGATGGTGAATAACGCCCCAGACACTAGACAAATGTAATCCTAATGTTCTTGCTATCCTTACAATAGAAAACATAACAAGATATAGAACATGTAAGTCGCCATGGCAGCCCAAAGTCGGAAATGGTAAAGGTCACAGTGTCCATGATCCACTAACCTCTAAATCAATAGGGTCATCTATTGTTGCTAACGTAAAGTGTTCTTGAGTTATTGAACGGAAATCATTTGGTCTACCAACTGTCCAACCGACAGACTTGCCAACATGTGCAAAGTGATAAAACACCCCCTGATCAAACATGGGGTGCATAATTAATTGAACTCAACCAAGCTGAAACAATCTGGCATGCACATTTACCGTGGCGGAGGACAAAACAATGGTTGTACCACTTTACAGTAACACACTGTCCAGCTTTGTAAAATATACAAAAATACATGTAGTAAATGTTCAGGAAAAGAAAACTGCGTTCAATAAACACATATGTTTTGAGAATACAATAATAAAAATAATTCACTCTTCAAATTGTGCACCCAAAGCTAAATACTGTGAACAAACAATATGTCAGGCACAGGCACAATTGGCAACTATCGCCTTTAGCAAACATCATTTGTACACACCAAATCATAACATGCTATCACCTCAAGCCAAATGCATGGTTCCTTATGCTAGTATCCAGAGACACAGACGTAGATTATGTCCATTATGCTATTACCCCACGCCAAAGACATGGTTCCTCATGCTATCACACCAAGACAAAGAAATAAGAAATGGTCCTTAAGTATAATATGCCTAAATATGCATAAAATTACAAAATACTACTTTATACCTCTTTTATAGGCCTGTCTTGGGTTGCATGTCAAGTAGCATGTATGCTTTGGTGCAAACAAAGTATCCATTTTATCACAAAGATACATATAGATCAATAAGCACACAATATAGCAAAACGCATTAAAGAGCACCAATGACCACAATAACTCTGAAGTGGACCCTTAAAACTGCATGTAACTCCCATATAATATCTTATCATTACAATAGCATTTAAGCATATTCCAAAGAATTGATTCCTTAAATATAAATCTCTGAAAACGGGTGCCTCCGTAGCTCAGTGGTTAGTGTGCTTGCCGTCTAATCTGGCGACCCGGGTTCAAATCCGGGTGAAGGTACATATATATGCCTGCCATGTTTCAGTAGAAATAAAGCAAATAAAGGCTATGCTCGGCATGATTCAAAGAAAACAAGACTCCTTATATTGAAGTTTGCTGACAAGGTATATTTTGTGATATTGACAGCAAATAAGTTGTGTTTCCTTGTCCATGACCTCTAGCACTGCAGATTTGTTAACTATGCATAGCTGCTACTATAGCAGATGTTCTTATGTTGTTCTCATGAATTCTAATAGTACCATTATTTCAGATCATTTAATTATCTTACAGTAGTGAAGTAGATAAAACGAATATACTCAAAACGTGAGGATAAAATACTATATACATAATGTCTGTGAAATATAGCATAACAGCAATGATACATAGTGCTTAATTTTTGCAGAAATCCCTCGTATATATTTGTGTGAAATGGCAAATCAACATAGATACAAGTAAAACATATATATACATGTAAACAAGAGCACTGCAATAAGGTGTGAACACGTACAACCTCGCCCAGACACTTCACTTACTTTCCAAATATATTGTCATCATCATTATATCTAACAATGGTAACAAATATATAAATACAACAGAACAATCTATGGCAAACATTTACCAAACAGGAATTCTGGGGATTCGGGAAGTATGTTACTATATTTAGATGTTTGTGTTACTATATTTAGATTCTTGAGTTCCTATTCATACTTTAAAACATTATTCTTGTTCTGGAAGTTTGATAGACATGTAAGGGTGTGCTGTTTCCCAGAATTCCCATTACAGGCAGTTTCTTTAATTGCTATGTATTCAGTAAAGTAGAAAAACACAAAATCTGTTTTCTCTTCAAAAGCATGTAAGCACTTTTTGCACAATTTCTAGAAGTTCTTACAGTGAAACTAAACAAACACCAGAAAAAACATTCACAAATTGACTGCAGAAGAAGAAATATTATATACAATCAGATATATGACAACATTGATTAAACACTAGGCCATGATTAAATAATTGCTTGTTTGGCATTCCAATACTAACTCCCAAACACTGACCCCTACTTGAATGTTTTATAAGAGGCCCTAGATGAAAATATTTTAGGAAAAAATGATATGACAATAAAAAAACACAAATAAGGTGATGGGGTATGCACACCTCAGTAAACAAACTAACATTAAAATTTTGCTGAGAGCAGTTATGTCAAATAAACAAGTTTTAAGGATGGCCTAATGTCAAAGCTTGAAAAGCTATTCAAAACTCTCTGGACACAGTCACAATATAGTAAACTGTACACATAGTTTACTAGTGGTGTAATACAGCTTTAAGAAATATCATTACAAAATACATGCAGGCCAATAGCCACGTAAAGGCACACTGAGGCACTTGTCTGTGGGAAAATTTGAAAAATTACCAAAACAGACATGTTTTTTTAAATTAAAATGCCAAAACTAGACCCAAGAACATATATTGCCTCAGTGTTCTTTGTCTGTTGATACGACCCTAACATGTATGGTGTTCAATTCTAATATAAAGAAAACATCAACATACCTTGGTCCCTTCATGCTATCAGTATCGCCAAAGTTATTAGGGGTTGACCCACTTTTGGGTCCTTCAAATTTAACCATGGGGCTATCCCCAGCAGCAACATGTTGGTTACGAAGGAATTTTGGTTTCTTGGCCTCAGGAGGTAGTTGAGCTCCAGCCCCTATGTAGACAAAGCCACTACTAGGACTTGCACCTGTCAGAAAAAACAACAAAAGAGTTATTGACGATACATATATGCAAAACTTAATTCCACTTAATAAGGCGGGGTGCTTCTTTACTTGTGTAATAAAATATGTTTGTTTGTAAATATGTATGCACAAGTCACTATAATAAACAATTGACTCACTTAGTTATGGCTGAATACTAAGTTTATGTACATCTGAGCCCTCAGGTTGTCATGGTTATTGTTATATATATCAACTAGAAGGCGTTTTGACACAAGATGTACAAGTGTCTTCCTCGCCGTAATTACTCGGACAAAAATCATCGGATCTGCACAACTACACTAGGTATAGCTTGGCCACATTGACATGAGCCTGACCTATCGATTACAATAATTTAACAGTCGATATATTGTCAACATATACAACACAGAGTGTATGTTTTCATAATCTGGGAGTAGCACGAAAGACGCTCGAGATGTAATACAAACACAGATCTGAAATACCGATATTGCACGATTTGTTTGCAGAAATTGATATATTCAACACAACAAGAGCACCGCCATATGGAGCAATATACCCCCGAAGGGTTTTGTTTCAGGTTTTGGTACCAAAATTTTGACAGTTGAAGGCAAAAGGACAGCCCTGAACAAAAAATGGAAGAAATCCCCCTCAAGAGTGACAGAGCGGAAGGGAAACAAAGTCAAATGACCTTTAACCCCTAAGTGTGACCTTGACCTTAAAGCGACCCCTCCAGAACATGCGCTCTGCACGTCATCTTGATGTGGTGCACAATTGTGTCAGGTTTCTTTAAAATCCTTCAAGAGGTTCAAGAGTGACAGAGCGGAAGGGAAACAAAGTCATACGACCTTTAACCCCTAAGTGTGACCTTGACCTTAAAGCAACCCCTCCAGAACATGCCCTCTGCTCGTCATCTTGATGTGGTGAACATTTGTGTCATGTTTCTTTAAAATTCTTCAAGAGGTTCAAGAGTGACAGAGCGGAAAGGAAACAAAGTCATATGACCTTTAACCCCTAAGTGTGACCTTGACCTTAAAGCAACCCCTCCAGAACATGTGCTCTGCACGTCGTCTTGATGTGGTGAACATTTGTGTCAGGTTTCTTTAAAATCCTTCAAGAGGTTCAAGAGTGACAGAGCGGAAGGGAAACTAAGTCATATGACCTTTAACCCCTAAGTGTGACCTTGACCTTAAAGCGACCCCTCCAGAACATGCGCTCTGCACGTCGTCTTGAGGTGGTGAACATTTGTGTCAGGTTTCTTTAAAATTCTTCAAGAGGTTCAAGAGTGACAGAGCGGAAGGGTAACAAAGTCATACGACCTTTAACCCCTAAGTAGAACCTTGACCTTCAAGCGACCCCTCCAGAACATGCCCTCTGCACGTCATCTTGATGTGGTGAACATTTGTGTCAGGTTTCTTAAAAATTCTTCAAGAGGTTCAAGAGTGACAGAGCGGAAGGGAAACAAAGTCATATGACCTTTAACCCCTAAGTGTGACCTTGACCTTGAAGCGACCCCTCCAGAACATTCACTCTGCACGTCGTCTTGATGTGGTGAACATTTGTGTCAGGTTTCTTTAAAATCCTTCAAGAGGTTCAAGAGTGACAGAGCGGAAGGGAAATTGCTAACGACAGACGGACAGACGGACGGACGGACGGACGGACGGACGGACAGACAGACAGACAGACAGACGGACACAGAGGCCATAACATAATACGGCCCTTCGGGCGTATAAAAACCTTGTAATATATTCTTGCATAAAGGTCAGGCTCAGGTCAAAATAGCCCAGCTATACCAAATATTGATATGAAGTATCATTGAAATCTGACCAATTGTTAAAGTCCCAATAAGGTTTAAAATGGTGGTATTTTCTATCTACAAAGAATATTGAAATATTGAGATATTAAATTATACTAAAAATGGTGCAGAAGGGACCCATATCTGACCTCAGGTCGCTGTTCCTTCTTTGAGAAATAATCAACTGAAAACGCTATTTAGTATTTTGTCCTCCGTACAAAATACTAAATAGTGTTTACGTTTAAATTTTACGAACGATTCCAAAGATTTCGTCAATGATCGGAAGTATACGCACAACACCCGGTACACCGGTATCTGCCGGTACCCTGTTGTAGGCCTATATTGTTTTGTATATTGCGTGGGGTATTGTAGTCTAATCATGACTGACACCTAATTGAATGGCTAGGTATAATCCAATTAAAGGATAAGTGTAGAAGTGTGAATGAATATATATCACTTAATATAATCATGGAATTATATAGACAAGCAAATTAACTCCATGATATATAACATATCGCTGGCTTAGAATGAAAAGATCGTATCAACAAAATCATATTTTGAGAAAATAAGAAAATCTGTCTGACAAATTACTCTTTACTTATGGTTAACAAGCTTTCATGAAAATAGACTCATAAGAAGCGCCTTGTGATATATATTTCAAATATGGCACATACGACCTTCTTATTCTAAGCCAGCGATATAAAATTGTAAGGACAAACAAAAACATCTAGCTTTTATATTTTATTACAGATTATGTTGTATCAGACAATAAACAAAATGTAGCTAGCTACAATTAAATACATATGCATAGGAAAATTTGAGGGCATGTGGATATAACATAATATATTTTAATTTTCCATTCCTATGGTCATGTTTGTGCGTTTTATATTGATATTAAAAGGAAAGGCCACCTCTTTGATCTTCATAATGATTGACACGTCGTCGTGTTTATGAAAATTAAATAACTCACAACATTCGTGTATATTGAACATGCAGATTTATATACTACAAGTAAACAATTATTATTTTATTGTAGATTCTACTGAACATGAAAATATAAATCTAATAATTATCGGAGAAATAAATACGACTGCACACAGCCATTCGCACTATCTGTATTGCATACGCATAGTAAATCCCCCGCCTCTGGCATGTTTGAATTATACATTCAACATGATTAATGTCAATATACAAGGCAATATACAACATGATTAGGTGTCAATAGCGGGCTACTATATACGATACCGGAATGTATATAGTGTTATAGTGTGCGCCCTACGTTATCAATAGGTGTGCTATCCATCCATTGGTTATCAGAAACTGGCGAAAATTTATCGGTAGTCTCCGGAAAGTGACGGAGATGCTGTCAAACGCCGTATTTGTAAACAAACCGGGCTCGTTATGTCAATCTTCAAGGGAAGATTATTTCACATATATGACAGTAAGAGCGTGTTTTAATAGCTTGATGTGGTGATTATTTATCAGCCTTCAAATCAGTAACAAAGATTTGTGTTTTCTATCTATAGACAATATGTCGTTCCGGAACCTTATTGTGGCTTTAAGCTAAATGAAAAAGGCACCGATAAACTTTATGACAAACAGACATGTGACTTACTTCTGACTCCCTCCCTATGTTCAACGTCCAATCGTCTTTTCTCCCTGTCCACAGCTTTGGTACGTAATATATCACCTATATGTTCCAGTAGTTTACGTCTATTTATGAAAGTCTCACGTTCGGAGTGTGTAAGGGCATGATATGGAGTTTTGGCAATATGTGTATCCTTAAATAAAACAAACCTTACCATGATTCATACATATACAACGGCAACAAATAATACAAATGTATAGTCCAGAGAATTTGACACGATCCTGACCTATAGTTAGCATAAATTTAACAGCTGATAATTTATATTGTCTATATTGATTTTTATAACCCTAGCTGTATCTTTCATAAGCAGAAAGTATCATGTAGATGCTCAAGGTGTAATACAAACACATCTAAAATACTGATATTGCAGGATACAATTTGCTTGTGGAAATTGATATATTCCAAAAGCAAGAACCTTGTAATATATTCATATATAATGGTAATAAGGATCACGTCAAATTCTCCGAGCAATATAAGCACAAGAGAATGTCAAGTCTGTGTCACAACAGCTGCATGACTATTTGCCTACATATTTCTCCTGAAAATAAAATTTCAGCCAGCCCGCAGACAAAATTACAGACATCATGAGGCTGGTGTTTGATGATTGTACCAATTTAATCCAATTTATTTGTTTATATCTGTACTGATACCCAATTATAGCCTTACAAAATGTTCTTTAACCCATAACTACAGCAAAATCACTGCCAATACTTTCCTATGGGTCCGCACATAATGTTTCTTCACTTAATATTCACATACTCTGAATTGTAATGGCATAGAAAATACCAAAGTGCTGAGTGGAGTGTAGTCATGACCATGAAGTAATATATTGTACATTTTAAACACTAGGCATATCAATGGAGTGCAGTCAATAATTTGACACAACATAAATGTTCATGCTTAGTTTTCATGCATTCCTCCTGTGGCACTTTATTTACCTTGCAATATGTCGCAAGATACTGTGGCACATTTATTTGAAATCTTTACAAGGCTTCAAGAGTTCAGGGCCTTTTTTTCAAAAATTGGGAAGGGGCCTTAGCCTCTAAATTTTGGGAAAAAGATGGTGTATTTCCTGTTTTGGGAAACAAAAAAGTAGGTAAAACTTGGGATTTTTCGGAAAACTGCATGATTTTAAAGAAATTTCCAATTGGGAAGTAGCCTTTTACAGGCCTCTGTTACATAAGGAGAAAAACCCCTGGAGTTATAAAAGGCCACAAGATAAACAGTTGACCTTTGACTATGAGGTATGTCTCTTCAGGCATATAAAACATAAAATTCTAACAGTCAGTGAGCTAAAGGAGCAACAACTTGTGTACATTATACAACTGGAAAACAAGACATTGTAACACATTTACCTGGGAAGACATTCTGTTAGGAATAGTAGCATACAAACATGTAAATAATGCAGGTAAAAACACTAAATACTGACATACAATCAACAGAACAATAGAATAATGATGCGATAAGAAGGGATTCTACGACACTTCTCCTAAATCCATTGATTTTGTAATTTAATTATTGAATTAAATTTTGAGTCCCTTTAAGGTTTAACCCACCTTATAAAGAATCTCCTTATGAAGAAATCTTAAGTTCCATAATATTACGGTAAATTGACAGATTTCCTTTAGAGTGTGGGTTCAAACCAAACTGGAGCCAAAATATTTTTTTTTAATTTTTCTTTAATGTTTAGTTTTTAGACAATATTATTTAGCATGAAGGTAACATTCAATACACAATTTGTTATTTCAACAGAGAAATTGAATTCAACAAAATAAAATTTAAATCAATGAACATTGGATTCCACGGCCAAACATATTGAGAATAAATTTTGGATCATGTAGACAATGCAATTCTAGCATAAATATTATTCCATAGTATAATTATTCTGACAAAATAATTTCATTCTGTAAGATAAGCATAAATATCAGAGTCCACAATATACGAGCATAAAAATGTGTTCCTTATTGATATTAATTGTGCACATGACTCTAGCACAAAGCTTTGCGTTCAGTATTGTCAGTTCTAGCATAAATGTATAATTAGATTCCACATATCAAGCACAAAAACTGTGTTATTTAGATTCTAGCATAACAATCAAATTATGCAGTTCTAGCATAAAAACAGGATTCCAAAGTGTAATTTCTAGCATAAAAATTGAATTCAAAAGTATATAATTTCTAGCATAAAAATCGAACTCAAAAGTGTAAATGCTAGCATAAAAAAATTAATTCAAAAGTGTTATTTCTAGCATAAAAATCAAATTCAAAAGTGTCTTTTCTAGCAGAAAATGAGATTTTGCAGTTCTAGATGGGAGTATCAAATGATGGAGAAAGAATTAATAGCTGTTTGATATGGCACATGTGTGTCAGAGAGGTATACTAGAAAACTTACCTGATGAAACATATAGTAAGCATAATCTACGACAGTTCCCATGTTTCTCTTCGGTCCTATAGGTATAGGAGCCAGCACATTGGCACTTGCTCGAACCAGCTTGTCAATCTGTCATAAAATATATGCATAATTAGATAAGTTAATACAGGTGCATTACTTCAACAAAATGTTTTCTATCACTACACATCGAAACTCCTGTATTTTATTATGCAACAGCGCACAGCTACATATTCATTATTTCTTAAATATAATATAGTGAAACCCCATGAAGCCGGTGTATCCACGGTACCGGTGTATGTAATTTTGTCATGAAATTGTAGATTCTTTTTCTCATGACATTGAGTGCAGGATTGTTTACAATAACTGACGAGTAAATAAATACGAAATGGACCAATTTCTGAATGAAATCACAACAAAAACTTACACCATACCTTCACTACGAGTAAATCCTTATTTAATTGGCAATGTTTGACATGCATGTATTCAATGCTCGCTTGTTTATTTATCAAACATAATTTTGACAGCTATGACGTCAACCATTGATAAAAAGGGTCGAGTGCAACTTTTGGCGGGAAAAAATCAACTTGTCAACAAACTGGACCAAATTTACTTGGAAAATGTTATTGTTGCACCGGCAACATGGGGTTATCTCCCTTTCCTGAAAATTTGACATGGTGTTTGTTTACATGTATTTTTTCGGATTCCAAAGGTCATTTGATGTGATTTTGCAGTTTTATTAAAGATTAAAGGTCATTTTAGCAGTTTCCAACAAAATATGCATCGAGGAGTTTGTGATTTATTTTTATTGTGTCAATTTCGTTTGATACATCGGCTACATGAGCTTCAAGGCTATAAGGTACATTAGTTTATGAAACGTTTCTTTCCGTTAACATTGACCCTTTCACGTCCAAGAATTGGCTAACAAAATAATACAATTATGACTAAATTATCATTGTACTGTCCGAAATAACACCGGTCCTTGAAAGTACCATAGGCCACCTATATACCTCTGTCTCATAATTTCGTACCTTCTCATGAAAACCGTGCTTAGTTGAATTCAACTATTTTATATGTTCTTCATAGTCGGTTTCGTAAACTTATGCAAATAAATCATCCAACAAATACCCTGCATCAATTGAGGCCTTTTTTTTGGATGACACCCCCTTGCTGTCACCTTGACGACCAGGAACAACACACCTAGTAATTATTCCGACTGATATTTTTCAACTGTTGTTAATTTTTTTGCATCCTGTTTTCGTTACGCATTATTTTATAACCTAAGGCTTTAATACTCAAATGAATATGCATTTTGATTAGCATTACTCCAAATTTATCTAATCTAACAGCAAATTTGAAATTCCATCACTTTGGGCCAAATACAGACCTGTTTTTCATGGGAAACAGTCACCAGGATTCAGAGCATCGACCTAGACATCAAAAAGTTATGATTTTACGAGTTTTTGTGATCATTTTTAAATTTTATTTTTCTAATTAGTTAAGTTAACATTTTTTCTTCCGAAAATAGTGCAGACAATTTCAAAACGTGTAAGGGCTAGTGCACATGCGTCGTTGAAACTGTTAAGGAGCACGGAGATACGAGACAGCAGCATATACAGTGCTGTCGGGTAATTCTGCGCACCTAACGGGTATTGGCTTTCTACATTTGATATTATTTCATTTTAAGAATAAATTATGGTGTTGTTTGGATAGAAACAACCTTCATTGACAAATGTAATCAATACAAAACATCATACCTTCGCTAAACAAGGTCAAATGTCGTCACAAAACAAGATGACTTCCGGTTTTCATGACATAAATTCTTTCGGCTAATTCTGCGCAGATGGAGTTGTTTTTTTGTATTGTCAGTTTCAAAGATTTGTTTCACAAGAAATTTATTACAGTATCAAAAGAATAAGTCATTAAGACAATGCTGACAAAAAAGGAAAAGTCGTCATCCATTACAAAAGTGCTTTTATTCAATTTATGTGTCATGTGGTATGTCAAATTAACGAAAATCGCCGTTGACACTTATTTTGGTCAAATTTTCGTAAAAAAACTTTTCCGATTTTGTTGAAATGATTATAAAGCTTTACGTAAGTAACCCACATCTACAAAAACAATGGAGGACCGAAGAAAAACGACCCAGCAAAGTCTGAAAGAACTAGAAAGTTAACGTGCGCAGAATTACCCGATGCGCAGAATTACCCGAAACGACTGTAGATATATTCTAATACTGTGATGATCTAGAAAAAATTTGACAGAAAAACACTGGTCTCCCTGTATGTGGGAGACATATTCATTAAACTGACCCTTCGAGTTCACCAATTTAACAATTAAATGTCACATGACTCACCAGATTTATTCGACCAGCTATTGGACGTCTATATTCATACTCTGTGTTAGTTGCTGCACACAGAGCACTACCCACACCATGTGTTAATGGTAGACTTACATCATTGCCATATACCAACAGTTCATCTATAGCCTGAATAAATACAAACACATTATTGTAATACATTTAAAAAATCAACAAAGGACCATAAATCAGGCAATAATAGTTGAATAATAAAATCCTGACAATGTGTGCTATAGCTTCTCATAGTACATTTGTAGTTATTCTGTGAAAGTTTCGTCAAAATTGGTTATGAAATGTCGGAGGAGTTGCACACAGAAGTTAAACAGACAGACAACAGAATGACGCCTACCATCACCATATCCCCTTTGCCTCAGCGGGGGATAATAAACACCTAGTCAAGACAACGCCAACACTAGGTTTAGCACAATAGCCTGAGAGAAATTTCAAAAGAAAATATCTAACAAACTGTTACATACCATATCATTTCCACTGGCTATACACAAAGCTAGGGGAGAGAAGCCATTACATAGTAAACTAGAGTTGGCACCATGCTCCAACAGTAGACGGACAACTCTAGTAATATTCTGCAAGTAGAAATAAAAACATTCCCATCAGGTGCATACATGTTTTCCATGTTTTAGTCTCAATCAGTCCAAAACCAGAACATAACACAGGTGACATGACACTGTCTAAGGTTGATGACAATTGACATTAAGCCAGTTGTCAATCAATACCTTTTAAATCAATTTTAACAGTAAATTATAATCACATGGTCACACTTGAAAACCTTCGCCAAGCAACCGTCAACAACCAACCAGGTGGAGCAATCATCATTTATTCCTGATAGCATTAAGGTTTAGTTATGCAAAGTCAAAAAATGTGTTGCAATTTGTAATCAAAAATGAATAAAACTATGGAGTATTGTTAGAGTTCTATAAGTTGCAATATAAGCATTCTATTGTACATACAGCGGACCTTTCTTTTGCACAAGATTTACCTTATAGTTATCATCGCGTGCACATGCTATATGTAACGGAGAACGACCACCAAGTAGTTCCTCACATTCTGGATGTATTGGATCTTTACTCCATTCCTCCATCTGTTAAATAGAAAATAATAACATATTAAGAAAAACAATCATATACACATGGGGACAAGCCAGGGCTTCACAATATTTCTCCAACTGTGATTTCACAGGCCAATTTATAAATTAAAGGGTAAATTTTGTTGATTTTGAGAATTTTGTTTCCTGAGAATTCTCCGTTAAATTCATATTTTGAAGTTTTCATACTGTAATTATTAATAGAATATAAATCAGCTTCTTACTCTCCATTAGAACACAATGACAAACTATGATCTTTTGTACAGATAGACAGACCAAATTGTAAACACTCTTAAGATAAATACCATACCTCCCCATGTTTAAGTAGTGATTGTGTATTGGATGCAAATAAAGAAGATAAGAAAAAAATGAAAAAATAGAGCAAAAACTGACAAAGTTACAGAGAATTTGGAATAATTCACAAAATGAATGTCTCCCTTAAAGTGCAATAACTCTGTCAAATATGATCAGACTTAACCTTCCTTACTATATTCACAACTAGGCTTCAATTTGGTACCAAATAATCATGTTCAGTTTAATAGATATCCAACAAATGGCTTATAAGGGGAATAAGCACAAACAAACTTTGTTCACAACAGTATTATTATTATTCTTCCTCATTATTTGAAGGAGATTGTGCCAATGTAGGAGACATAACCATGATATTGTACACTTCATTGAATAACTTACGAGAGTTTGATTAAGGAAAGAGTCATCTTGTACCGCTCTAACATCAGGATCAGCACCAGCTTCCAGCAGTAACTGTGTGATCAATACACCCTCCTCACCAGGTATAGCACTCGCTATATGTAACGGTGCCAAGCCACCCTTCTACAAGTACAAATATACATAGTATAGTAATATAATAATAATAATATAGCAATAAATGACTTTATTTTATGAGGTTAACACATTTGCATATAAACACAATCTTCCATGCGGACCTCAGGTAGTCAGATAAACAACTATGTTTGGCTGGCCTTTCCTAAATGTAAACTACCATTTACTGGAGAGCAGTGACCTAGAGGTAGAGTTCACACTTCGCATTCAAGAGGTTCTGGGTTCAACCCTTGTTTGGACCACAGGCTTATTTCTCTGATCAAGAGTTATTGTACCCATTTACTCCACCCGACCAAATGGTGTAAATTGGTACCCGTAAGACTTTTCTAAATGATCAATATTCCTCGGAGCCATAGATCGATGTTGGCTGCCACACCCACAGGTGAGAAAATGAGCCTAGGAGACACAAACGCATGTTTCCAGAGGTTGAATGACAAGGGGATGTTAAATTTCAAAGGGTGTTTGAAAGTCTGAGCTTCTGAAAACAGCCCTCGAAAATTAGCAACAAAGCTAAACTTCTTTGCTTACCTCTTTAGGAAGTCTTATATCAGTGGATGCTTCTTTAGTTAACAGAGATTTCACCATATCAACATCTGCTGCCTTGATAGCAAAGAATAAAACCGGCATAGGTACACCTGATGCATTTGGGTTCGCTCCTCTACGTAATAACAGGTCCAATGTTGCCTTCATTCTTTCCCGCCTATAACATAATACAGTAAAACGTCAACACCCATCAGAACCACAAAATTTGACAGGACAACTGAAACGCACATAATGTTCATGAATACCATTGCATGCATTGATGTCAATGTTGCCATACTTGTATAATTACTATGCATTAATATTGAGCAATTTTACATGCAGAAATTAAGAAAATAGTTAACATATACATTATATATATGTAGATGAACTACCATGCAACACTTACTCATTCTTACTCTTTCTTCCGGTTTATCTCTCTTTCTCTCTCTCTCTCTCTCTCTATGTAGGATACAACATAAATGTAAATGTTTTTATAAAGGAATAAAATTGCAAGGACAAACAAGATTGCGTTCAGTAAACTCGGTGGAAGCCCTGTCCATAAAAATAGCTAACAAAGTCCTTCAGGGGCCGTAATTCTGTTGAAATGTTGGATAGTGTTACATGGCTTTTATGATGTAGTGTGTACGATGGTAAACATGTATGCCAAGTTTGAAAGCAATGCCTTGATGGAATTCAAAAATATTTCAGTTTCAACATTTTGTAAACAACAGACAAAAGGACGAACAGATGCATGGAAGGACGAACGGATATGACAGTCACTATATGCTTCCTGCATCAGTAGACGCTGGGGCATATAGAATACTTACTCATTCTTAATGACAGCCAGATGTCTGACAGTTCCCAGATCAGCACTGTTATGACTACGTCTTCCTGCCACCACTTTCTCATTCATACTTAACTGAGTTGCACATCTCTCAATGAGTTGGTCCGACACTTCAATATCATAATATTTGAGACTTAAGTTTGAATCAAACTCCTCAATGTCATCATCAAGGTCGTCTGCTAATCTGTCAACAGACGGATTGTTAAATTTGTCCTCAATCCGTACTTGTTGTTTCACATTTTGAATATTTTTCAGATTTTTTTCCACGTCACCTTGGCCAGAATTGTCACCTTGACCTTCAGAAGGAATTTCCAATTTTTGAGAATTGGTCACTTTACCTCGGTTACCTGTGTTCTTTTTACTAAGAATACTTTTTGGAGTTTGCCCTTGACTAGATTGTTTCACTTGCTGATTGTTCTGGGCGGGTTTTGATTTTTCTTCCTTTTGCTCAGATTTCAAGTCTTTAGGTTCCTCAAGATATCTTTCTGCTATATTAAACCTAAAACTATCCATTGGGTAAAAGAATATACACCCAGCTGACAGTGCCGAGCAGCCTTCATCAGAAAGTTTATTTACGTCTGCTCCGTGGTTTAGTAAGCAATTTATAACATCAACGTGCCAATTTACCTGTAAATTTGAATGATAATTTAAATATTATCTGCCATTGTACATAATTAAATAAATTTCATGAAATATAGACAAAAACTATGGAAGTTTACTCCCCAAAATACCAAGAGATGTTTGTAAAACCTGTATGTCACCATGGCAGCCCAATAGTCAAACATGGTTCAGGGTTATAGTGACCTTGACTTTAGACCTACTGACCTCGAAATCAATAGGGGTCATCTACTATTGCTGACCAACTGTCAGGTAAAATTTGACGATCCTAGGGCAAAGCGTTAATGAGTTAATGAATGGAAATCATTTGGTCTGATAACAATGGTAAAGGTCACAGTGACCTTGACTTTTGCCCTTCGGAATCCATCATCACTATGGGTCACTTACTGTTGCTAACCAACCTCCATGTATGGTTTAAAGATCCTAGGCCAAAGCATTCTTGGGTTATTGAACGGAAACACTTTGGTCTTCCGACTGACAGACATGAGCAAAGTAATATACCCCTAATCAAAGATGGAACTTATAAAAATAAGCGACCCTCAGTAGAGCATAAATCTCTTTACAACAACACCTTAAAGATTTTCTGATTTTAGTTGATATTCACTCTAATTGTTACTACTGTAGATCAACAACCACTTATGATACAAGGCCAATATTCACACTTATTATAGGGTGTTGCTCTACTGAGGTTATACTATAGCTGCCAATGTAAAAGGCGCATGTAACAGAGAGTGTATGAAGGGTAAGAGAATCAGGCAGTATGTACTCCATGCTCCAACTCATACTTCGTACTCCAAATGGAGCATTTCTTACTCACAAAAACTGCTGTAACTTCTTTATTACTGAATGGAAACATATGAAATGGGGGTTCATTTTCTTAATTAGATCATTTGCTACCAGTTGGTGTTGGTTTTGATGCAAAATTCTAAAATAATCTGTTTTTTTAAGTTGGAGCATGGAGTATGAGGATCAGAAATGTTTATAATCACCGGGCCAGAACACTTACCGTAGCAGCAATAAGTGCAGTGTGACCATTGACGTCTGCTACATCAGGTGAAACCTTCCCAGAACTGAGTAAATCCTCCACCTGGTTAATGTTCCCTTCTGTAGCAGCTTTGATTAGCTCCTCTGATGCTAACTCTATCGACCCCTTACCCTTAAATCCTTCCCTGTCCCCTGACAAGACTTTGTCAATATCAAACGATAATTCTTGAACACCATATTTATGCTTCTCGTAATGTTTCTGCATTGATATCAATGATGGAGTATTGTTCCAGACTACGACCTTCTCAGAATCTTGCTTACAATTTTCAGGATAAAATTCTTTGTCGAAGGCTTGTTTGTTAACAGCTAAACTTCTTGGATCTAAAGCAATGTTGAATATACCGCTGACTTTTTCAGTAACCTTATTATCCGGAGCATAAAGAATTTCAGGTTCAGTGAGTAGATTTTCATATTTTTCTTGTCCCGAAGGTTCATTTAAACATAGATAGTGAACATGCTCACTTGGGTCATAATCAAACTCAGCATGGTCGTTCATTGCAAATGCTTCAGGAATGGCTGAACCGATTTTAACTAGTTTTTCTCCGTGCCATAACCCGACATCCTGCGTACCATCGGGATAGGTCATGATGCCTGGTCCTTCACGCTCGTCTTCTCTGTATAATCCCTGAAATATATGGAAAATTGTACCTTTAAGACTTGTTAGAGATGCCATCATACATATTATTTATATCTGCTTTTTCAGTGGCCCTCACAGATCCATGTATACAAGAGTGTTACAGTACGACTATTAGTTCTCTCCTCTGGCTTATACATGTCGTCATTCTGAAATATGATAGCTGCATGCATGAAAGGTATACATACTCCCTTTAGCAAACCACTTGCCAAAGTTTTCTTGAGTTATTGAATGAAAACCAATTTGTTCCACCTACAGACGGACTGATGAGCCAAGCAATTATACCCATCATCAAAAATACAAGGACTGAAACTAACTATGCTGAACATCATTAGTTTTCTGACTAAATACATATGAAAAATGTGTAATGTCAAACTACAAGTGCTGTCAAAGACAAAAAGCTGTTCTTATCTACAATAAGCTAAGTGAAGTGACAATCAAGTTGAAAGTGCTATAACAAGAATTATATCAGGCGATATTTGAATAAAAGAAACAATTATAGCCACAAAAGCATTTTTCAAGTGTAGCATTAGGACTTTACTTCAAAAAACAGGCTAACAAACTAACAAGGGCCATAACTCTGCAGAAACTAACCTCAAGACTACCTAACTTCACACACTCATCAACATCCATTATACTTAATTGGGATACAAATTCATACATGTGAAATAAATAGGTTTGGGGGCACAACAAGCTTTTTATCTGATAGAAACATTACAGCTCGCAAGCATATTCATTTGGCCTTAAAATTAATTTGAAAATATTGGTTTTTTTGAGTCCATTATATTGATTACCAATCAATGTGCCAGACACTATAAGTACAGTTGGAAAATCTAGTAAAGAAATCCAAAGTTTTTGTAATTGTACATGAGTCATATCATATGCTTGTATTAAAACAATAATAGTATATACATATAAGATAGACACTTTACAAGAACAAATATAATAATTATAGTAGAGGTTAGTAAATCTTTTCTGCAGTGAAAATATGATTTCTGCATTTTTATTTTCCTTGCACTGTCAGGCACATGTTATCAAATACTCAATTGTTTTGTGCACAGTCATACAAACTTTGAATTACATTTTCAATTTTACATATAATCCAGGAGAATATCAAGTGCTTGACATAGAACAAGAGGAAATTGTGGATAGGTATTACATAGTTTTTTTTATAGTCCTGATATCACATATCTGCCAGAACTTTGACCTATCCATAGCAAACTTTTAATTAATGCAACCAACCAATCAATCAGCCTGCCAAACCGATCCAAAAATACAACATACACAATAATAGGACGATCATTTTTGTGAAACTAAGCAATAGGCTTAGACTTAGTGGATCAAATTTAAATAATTATGCAGTTAAGTGTGCAGACAGCTTAAAGAAACTACAAACTATGGTGAACATCAATCTCCAAGCCATGGAGGGCACTGTCAATATAACTGTGTATTTATTAGAAGTAACAGTACTTCAGTTAAACTCCACATAACGACAACCCCAAACAACAAGAAGCCCATACGGCGGTTCAAGCTACCTTGTGTTTTAGAGAAAATTTGATTGTTATAAAAGTAAGAACCAATTTTCAGGTCCATTAATTTTCGCTCTTTTGCTCTTTTTATTATTTCTCAATAATTAAGAACTACTTAATAATGAGACAAGTTTTGAAGGGTCTCAGGGGAGGTGCCATTGTTGAGGTTTTACTATTATAACATAATATACATCAGCACGTATATTCAATATATGATTAACAAGACTGCTCAGTAAGCAGTTCAGTAAGCAGTTCAGTAAGCACTTATGCCCCGGTGGTGGTAGCCTTGTCCATAATAACTAAGTTAAGTCAATCAACTTGAAAGTTTTTCAAAGTGGGAACAAACGAATGGACAAACAGACAGGTGAATCACTGTATGCCTTTGCATCAGTAGATGCTGGTGCATAAAATGATACATCATAGAGAGTTTTCAGTCATATTCATATATTATTAGTTTACAGAATACTGTAGTGACTGTACAAGCTATTTACAATACATACAGATCTAGTTTCACAACTTACCTTACTTGTAATTACTGTCTGTAACATTGATACAGTCATTTAAAAGTCACTATGTATCAATTATGACAACAAGACACGCCTTACGTAGTCAGTGAACATTATCAATAAATCATTGCTCATTTTATTTCAGACAATTTCATTTTGTTCCATACAAAATATCTTGTAGCGTTTTATACAAACAACAATTGCCAATTCAGTATTTTGGCAGGATTATTTTTTTGAAATCCAACAGGTATTTAGCTACATAATTGGTATCCTGGAATAAATTAAAAATCCTTTTATTTGAAGAATTTATCAATTCTTTTTAACATTCTCCTATTATAAATTAAGCTACCAACTAAAAGTGTCAATCCAAAATTATTTATTTCTCCAGACTATCACAGGGGTGTTAATTCAAATTGATTGATAATCAATTATTTGATACTAATTTATTTCATAAATTGACTTTGTAAAATCTATGTGGTTGCTTAATGAGAAGGACTACTAAGTCAAACATCAATTCATTGCAAAATAATTTTCTACAAATATAAAAAACTCAGTTTTGTTCGTTTTATCTTACCTCATATTTACTTTTATTTGCAAACTCAAATGTTCCATAACCTTCTTTGCGGTCCATATAGAATGTTCCGGTAAATCTAGAACCATCCCACCATGTATATGTACCGTAACCATGACGACGATCCTGGAAAAATCTACCTTTGTAACTCTGAAATATATAAAATGATTGTTTTCAAATTAAAAATTAATCATAATGAGAATTTTAATCAGAGATTTAAGGTGGAATTCCCGTAATGGTCCGTAAATTATTTTGAGTCACAAAGACGTACGAAGAACGTACATCGGCTGTCTTCGCCGTTCCCGTGTGCTTCCGTAAACAATCCGGAATGGTGATAAGGTTCGGAACCCAGGTATAATTATAGCTTGATGTGACTAATGTTATTATGTTTTCTGTGCTCGGCTGATTAAGTTGAGTGCTGCCTTCCCTGTTGGACTTACTATAATGAATAATCTTCCCCCCATCTTAGAGGTCTTTATGCTATATGGACAACATTAACCGGTCAATTATTTATCAAGAGGCTTATAAGTACTGTGGATGCCCTTTGATAACCCAGCACTACTCAAGTAAAACTGATTCAATCGCTAGGCGTCTTAAGAAAGAGGAAAGGCATCAAATCTGGAACAAACATAATGTTCCAACAAATTAGTTAATGATAATTGATGACCAAATTATGATATATGATTGCGCACTTCACATAATACTGTTAACCAATTTACTTTTGCTAATACTAATTTTCACTTTTTGCCAATCATCGGCATATTTGCTACTATAAACTTTGGCATTTTTAAGTCTCCCACAATGTCCATACTGGTAATAATGTTTTGAACACACGGCTACTCAAAATCGTGACTTTCAACAACATGCAAACTCCTCAAAATTTAATTGTGCAAAATAATTTCTTTGTTTACAGTATATAAGGGTGAGGTACACTATTAAGATATTTAACCCATTCATTACAACCTAGACAGGCATGTACTTTGGTCTGATATTTTTTATTTTATCATAAGCAGGATGATTGACAATCCAGACATATAGGCCAAAATGAACTAACCTTTGGGTTCTGGTAACATACTGAAAAAAATAGGATAGGTTTATACATTGAAGCAACTCCAGCGGATCGACAGTTGGCATTGTTTATGTCAAAACTACAACGGTATCTGATCGTCTTCGAACCTCTGACTTTCGTTCTTGATTAAAGAAAGCATGCTTGGCAAATTATGTCGCTGTAGTTCGTCTTACGACAGTCCAGTGGGTTTCGGCATAAGTTCATAGAATAATTTTGGGTAAGGGAAAAGACGGGGCTGGTGCAGGTCATTGTGAGTTAATAGCCAACCATTTTTCCCAAAAAAATATTAAGCCAAAATTAAAAGAACTAGGTTGGTAGGGGAACTACCGCTGGAATATTTTGTTTTGGCCTTAATGTCCTTAAATCATATAAACACAGCATTGTATATTCAATGATTTTGGCAAATATTTCATCTTGATAGCATACACTGTGATTCATGATAATTGTTTGTTTTTGTAGATGTATTAAGCAAATCTTTTGTTTCGGGTTCAATACTCTATGAATGATTAATTGAACAAGAAAAAAAACATTTAGCCATGTTCTTTCATAGTTTACAAATAAAGTGTTTTATCAATTTAAAAAAAAGTTTGACAAAGGGATGAATAGGCAATTAAATTATGGACAATGTTTGGACAATTTTGAACTTCCAATATTATTAAATTTTGATCCGTTAGAATAGAGGCATTATTTTAGATTAATATTTTTTTAAAGAAAGTGATAAGAATTATGATAGCCATGACTATTAGACTTGGACAGGTCCCTGGGGTGGTCTATTGGTAATAAATAGTAGTGGGTTTGATTCCTGAAGCAGTGACACACTAAATTTGTTAAAATGTGGTTCTGGTACTGTTCACGTCAGATATAACTAATTTGAAAGTAAATACATAATTGTTTGGGTCCAAATATAAGGATTATCTGATTGGGTAGTCCCCTTAAGACAGACACATAGTTGGTTAGACTTTAGAGCCAAAAACTATAAGAATTAAAACATTATTATATAATAAAAGAAACTAACTTAAAAACATTGCAAAAATATCCTGATTTAATGCTAAAACCTCTCAAGTAGAATAAAGTACAAGTAAGTACAAATAAGTACATATAAATGCTTCTCGGGATTAATTTCTTAATCTATTTTAATCTTATCAATTGTTATACATAGAGGATTAATTTCTTAATCTATTTTAATCTTATCAATTGTTATACATAGAGCATGTACTTGAGGAAAATATCGACTTTAGTAACTTATCTACATATCGCTACAATATATGATCCAGACCATAATAAAGAATAACTAGACAAAATTAGTGCATCAATACCATGACTGTGACATTGTGCTACAAATCCAAGATGTAAAATTTGCATCACTTTCAAAACCAAAATTACCTTTAGTATTTGATTTCATTTCATTCTATGAATTATTACCATGCAAAGGAAAATACATAATACCTTTCAATAACATAATGATAATTGTCTCAGCATCCATTCCTTGACCATTTTTGCACACATCCTGTGAAACCTTCAAATTGTCAGACTACAGTTTCAAGCTTTTTTTCCAATTGTTTCACAGGGTACTTGACAAAACAGCCCAGCTGCTGATAGGGAATCAAGGTCATACAGTTTCCCTTCAGCGTGGCGTATAGCTTGCCCACATTGACACGAGCCTGACCTATTGATAACTATAATTTAACGGTCGGTATATTGCCAACGCTTACAACACCGATTGCATGTTTTCATAATCGGGAAGTATCACAAAGACGCTCAAGATATATACAAACACAAATCTTAAATACCGACATTGCCATTTGCTAGCGAAAATTGATATATTCAAAGCAAGAACCTTGTAATATATTCTTGCATAAAGGTCAGACTCAGGTCAAAATAGCCAAGCTATATGAACAAATCAGTATTGATAGAGTATGATAAAACACTAATGGCTATTTTTGCTTTCGAATGCTGACAAACTTTGTCTTGGATTTGTAGCCATTAAGTTATGTCAAAGTCACACATTATGGTATTTTGCTACATTGAAAATGTGTCTTCAACTAAAGTTCAAGGACCAGGCATTTCAAGTCAAAATCACTATTTGAAAAAAAATCGCTTTTTAATATTTGTCACATCCATTTACGCATGATCTCAAAAGCTTTTAAAGTCGCCATAAAATAGGTATACATTATCATCAATTCATAAATTTTTATTCATAGAAAGTGAAATGAAAGAAAAATCTACTATGAAGATCTACTATGATCCGTACATAATGTGGGGGCAGGCAGTTAAATAATTCTTCAGCCTGAAATTTTAACGACAAATCCTTTAAATGTTAAACTCTGAGCAATAAACTCAAGATCTAATGTGAACTTCAATAATTATCACTTTGTCGATATTTATTTGTCCTTAGGAGTCATTGCAAAACTTTTGGTTATTTACAATATTTGTTTTGCCAACCACTTTGACCCGTGCAAGCATACATCTAAAAATTTAATTGCAATTTTGAAGGCTTACATACACCTGTATATAGAACGGCTTGAATAGACAGCTTTTAGCTTTTAATACAAACTACAAATATTGAACAATCCATGTTTTAATTTATATCTGATATCAGGTTTGTATGTTAAGCATTTTAAATAAATATTGTGAACTCTTTAAAAAAGCTGAAAGAAAAGCAAACCCTGGTTGATTATAAATGCTACAACTTACAATTTATGTCATAAAATACTGAGGGGTTTGGTAAAAAGCTGACGTTAATTGATAGGTCTTTAAATTTCACAAATATTGTGTTTTGTTACTTCTTAACAGGCCATGTCACTAGAAATAGGCAATTTCTAGGTCAAAATGAACATGTACATGGCATAATACGAAGTGAATATCATATTGATATTAAGGTTTTTTCAAAGCTTATAGTGAGACATATGTATAAGAGCATATCGATGGCACCGTTTAAAAATGCTGAACCTACCATTTTTGCTATTTTGGGGTTTTCGTCCTATTATAAACATAATTCAGTTTGCCGCCTTTCCTGCTAATACCGGACTTACTAGCCAATAGGAAATTGCCAAAATAGTCACATGAAAAAATACCGAACCTACAATTGGTTAACTGTAAAAGCTTTTGCAGCTCCGGCATTTTCATTTCGCTCTTGAGCAGTGGGATTTTTTACAGTTAACCAATGAATGTTCGGTATTTTTTCATGTATTTTTAAACATTGTCATCGATATGTTTTTTGTGTTTCCTGAAAAAGTACAAAATTGTAGGTTCGGCATCGATATCATACATAGTTCTTAAAGTTAAAAGTTAACCCTTTCCCCTATAGATAAACCAATGTTGGTATATCCCTATCCGAAATAATCACATGTCAATAATGTGACAATATCTCCAAATGTTTTCCGGTAATGACCAATAACCAATGGTCCAGTGGGGAGCGGTGGCCTAGAGGTAGGGCGTGTGCTTCGGGATCGAGAGGTCCCAGGTTCGATCCCCCTCTCGACCACTGGTTAATTTCTATGAGCAAGACCCACATGCTCCACTCCACTATGGTGTAAAATGGTACCTGAGAGGGCAGTAGGGCTGTAACGGTATACCGCGGTACACGAAAGACCGCGGACTTCAGTCCCACACGGTTCACGGTACAAGTCTTAGAGTTGGAAATTTCGGTACGGTTCGGTATAAGCTTTTTTATGAGCAAAATAATATTCAGAGACCAAAAATGTCTGAAAGCCCTCTGATTATGTATAATAACCATGCATCACTCGTTTTAATTGTATTATGATATGTCTCATATTGTCGAAATTCATTAAAATAGTTGATAGCCACATAATAAAGGCTGTTATAGAATCAACAAATTCATTGTCAGATAAAATTATTGTATTTAAGATGCTGTTAGAGAATATTGTATTATACCGAAATATACCAAACCGTTAGAAAAATTGACGGTACGTATCATATCGTCAGTGAGCGTACCGTTACAGCCCTAGAGGGCAGTGTCTATTCCTGAGCGCCGCAGATCGATGTTGGCTGCCACACCACAGGAGAGAAATAGTCTCCCCTGGGAGACACGAGTGTAGGTTTCCATAGGTAGCCCAATGACCAGGGGAAGTTGAAATGTCAAAGGGTGCTTGAGCGGCCTAACAGCTGAAAAGAGCCCTAGAAAATTGGTAACTTAACTTTTTTTTATAAGGGGAGATAATAAAATTACCGAGATGGACTTAACAAGACAATAATATCAAGGGAGATAATTCTAGTTATTTGTCACAAAAAGCTGTATATGGGATGTGTACATACAAATCAAAGCTCATGTTCTTATCTGAGTTAATAAGTGTATGGACTAAAGGCTAATAGAGTGATTGGAGTCTCAATAACCAGATAAAGTTTTAGTCCATTGGGTATTTTACCATCTGAATTTCAATTTTGACAAATTTTATTTAGGTATTTAATTAAACTCATATGGTAAATGATCTTTTATGTACTGTTTTTCACTATATTATCCTTTTCTTTTTGGGTATTTCAGATTGTCATGTCATGGCTTTTTCCCACTTCCTCCTCTAAGAAATTGGGTTTTTAGGAAAATTAATACTATTAGGGTAATTACCCCAATATGCAGCTTATCTGTAGCTCTGTTAACCTGTTAAAAATGTGCAATTTTCGTCACAATAAAGGTTTGAATCTCTGAGTAGTCATTCATATATCATATCCTACCTCGTTACTGGCCCACATGTGTTCCCCTTCACCGTGACGTAGATCATTATGAAACTCTCCTTCGTATTTACTTCCATCTGCCCATAATTGTATACCTAAAACAAAAATATAATCAAAATTATTTGCAATCTGTGTTTCCCACACAATTAGCGATGAAGCATTGTCTGTTTTTTTTTATTATTATCTCATTAAAATCACAGGTAACAGTATCGCTGATAATGGAAAAAAAATTCTTTCGAACTTTTTTTTCATTTTAGTCATTATCAATGATAGAGTTACTGTGATTAAAATCAGACCTTTAATTTAATAACGCTCCATTGCTTTACCCTGATATAGGTTCTGATGACATTCTGCATGGGGTCATGTCAATGTGAACCTTATGTCATCCAACCAAATTGCTTCTTTAGCAAATCTGAAAGTGCAGCGAATCTGCTGCGGCTGCTGAGACTATTGATTGTTCACAAACACATAAGATTTACGAGCATGAAACTGGTTTCACCCAATAATCATGTTGTACCTGTGAGTGTGATATTAGCTTTATATATACTGTATGCATCTAATTATAATTATAAATTGTTTTTGTTTAAATATACTTTTCACCAGGCTTTAAAGGCATCTTTTAAAAATTGTTTTGGTTTTAATTTCCAGCACTTGAATAAATAAAACTTTAATTTATTGAGGGTTTAAATCCTGATAACTTTTTATCAAGGTATAAAAACACTAATATAGGTTACCAATAAATGCAACAATAAAATCTTAAAGTGGCTAAAACACCAAAATAAATTGATAAAAACTTTTTTTGCAATACAAATTACAGGGATTACCTATCTCAAAGACCCAAAAACTCACAAGGCATTGTTAAACCAAACAAATCACTGGGCATTGTCGAATTACAATATAAATTATATCTATCGCAAATAACCAAAAACTCACTGGGCAGTCACAGTCAATAAATATACAATATAAATTATATCTGTCACAAAATAGCCAAAAAAATCACCTAGCAAAAAATCACCGTGGGCGTAGTTAAGCGCTTACAGAATTTGTTTGATTAAATTCTAGAATAGCATGAAGTATCATTCAATATTTGTAAGCAGGTAAAATAAAGTGGTCTTAAATACCGAGCTTTATCAGTTAAAACACAAGTATGTGAATATACACAGTAAGGGTAGCTAGGGACAGGATTTGCTATGGGTGTTATACTATATATCATCCAGGGTTACCTAGTGTATTTTAAAGACAAGTAGATCTAGTCCCAATATTTGTCAAAATATGCTTCGTCATAAATTTACTGTAAGAAGGAACTAAATGCAAAAAGATAAATACTTTCTAGGGTATATTTGAGGTGGGTTTTTGCTTCAAAAGATTTGTTTATGTTATGTGTTATTTCTTAAATTTTCAACTACTCAAAAAGACCTCGGGCTCGGCAATATTATATTTATAATCAAATATCGGCAATCCATCAATACAAATCTTAGGATATATTAAACTTAATAATTAAAGATCAGTCATGAGTTATCTTTGCAGATCAACATTTCTAAAACAAGTCTAGAAAACACAAGTTATTAATCTAGAGCATTTGTTTTCATGACAAGTTTACGAAAAGTTGATCCCACAGACAGCAAGTAGCACCACAGATTCTTTCTATCACATTACTTACTATATTATAGTTACAGAGTCAAAACACATCAGAAATAACAATTTTTTAAAGTGAACAATGTTACATTTTTGCACAGAAAAGCTGCCTCAGGTGACGTTGTGAGCGCAAATTGTTTTCCAACATGTTGAAGAACATTGTTAAGTCATTTGTTTGGGTATGGAAGATGATATGTAGATCACAGTATTTATGTGATGAAATAAAATACTGTAAAATCATTTAATTTCGTTGGGACGAAATTTCGTGGTTTTGGTAAAAAAGACAATTTTGTAATTGGGACTTGAATTCGCGGATTTTGCATTTCATGTAATAAAACAAGAGTCAAAATTAATGTTTGTTGGGATTAAAGTTTGTGGTTGAGGTAAACCACGAAATCAACGAAATTTAATCCCCCACGAAAATTAATGATTTAACAGTACATACCTGATCCTTCACGATTATTATCCAGATATTCCCCTTCGTATCGTGCTCCATTAGGCCATGTAAATATACCTCGACCTATTTTCTTGTGACCTTGAACCTGACCCTTAAAACTGGCCCCACTTTTATAATTCAGTTCCACATTGCCATCTCCTGACAATGGCTCAAATGTGGCATTCTGCAGTCTGGGAAAACTGCTGCATACATCCATTATCCTGAAATATTATAATTTGTAGATTATTTGGATAAAAAACTTTAATTTAAGTGTCTTCAATATTATAGAATATTATCAAATATTCAGGGTTTTTTTTCAATTTTAATAAGTAAAAATGAGAATTTATTTGTAGAAAAATGTTTTAGTTTGTACGTTTATAACTATGACTATGACTTCTTCAGGATTATTTAACAATTTTTCAACAGCCAAAGGACACAGGATTATGCAGCCAACGCCTACCCAGTATGCCAAGTCAGGACTCATTGGGGAATAGATGAAATACATGGTTTTAGTCCAGATAGAACAATTAATGATCTCTCTTGCTTGACTATCGCAATGGACAACAGTTTTCTGCAAGCATTGCTAGTCTACTGACATTTTTTACCACAAAAAGAGCACCAAAAAAATTGATGAAATTAGATAAACTGGATGATATTTTAGCACTCCACCAACTGTGAATGGGGGTGAGGCCGAGTTGTTCATGCCCTCGGTTCTGTCTATGGACCCAAATGATGAACATAAGCCATGACTGGTCTTAGATATTGTGATTGATTCGGTCAGTCTCAGTCTTCTCAGTGTTAGCATTGTTGACCACATGCACATGGTTTCTTTGATTTTAAAGTGTATAGAGCTATATTCTAACAGTCATTTAATGTCAAAATTATTACTTGCATCGTTTTTAGTATGATACTAGACTACCTTAATTGCAAATTTAAACTTTGGATGGGTTCTGTGAACTTTGATTCAATCGTCAAAAAGTAGACGATTCTTATAATTTCCTAGGGTGTTCTTGAACAGTTCGCATGTCCAATAAATCACAGAGAGAGTTTCTGTTAAAACTGAAGCGAAAAATGATCTAATGGATATGAAAGCATAATTGTTTTTCAGTTTTTGAAACTTTTTAAAAAATATCGTCCGATATAGCTCTATACACTTTAACAATATTTTATTTAGACTATCTATCTGACTAAACTTCTTGATCTTCCTTACGTCTCATAGCGTAGTGGGTTCGAGGATATGATTTTAATCAGATTGTTTAGACTACCTTCTTAAACACCGAAAGGTCAAGCAACCCCCATTTTCTCGACCAATGGAAGTACAAACTTTCACTATACACTGTGATATAGATTTTTACCGGTAACCCAGCTACAAGTTACATTACATTATGCGTGTACACACTGGGATCCACAATACCTCCATTGAGAAAAAAAGCGACTGAGTAATCTTTGGGCGCTTAAGAAAATAGTCAAGAAAGTTGTTAAAATCTACGAAATTGTGTGCCTGTGGTGTCTTATATTTGTTTTTAGATTGGAATGTTCAAGGCATATCCTCGAGTGTTTTGATGTTAGCTATTAGTCATTTCAGGCGTCAATCTATCTAGTCCTAAATATAAGACCCTACGCATGTTTGACGGCATGTTTCACTATGTAATGGTAGTGAACCGGCACATAGGTAGGGTCTTATACTACAATATATCATGCATTAATAACATATATGTGATAGCCATGTGTTTAACACAGCATTCTTAATGTGAATAATGTCTTATAATATCAGTGGTATTACTTAATTAATTTAGTTAGAAATCCCAATTTACAATTGACACCCTAGCTGTCACAGTGTCAGTGGCTGTCACCATGTCAATTAGTTCATTGATCAGTTTTAATCGTACAAAGACAATGCCAACATGTTTGATCAATTTCAAATGTCTAGTCAGGTTCTCACATCGTCTCGAACATTCACGGTCATCACAAAACTGTTGTCATTTTGGTTATCTAAACTGAGAATCATCGACAATCTGATTTTGACAGGTGTGAAATTGGCCGAGTACGAATCTCACATTTTTGTGTTTGTAGGACGATTAATCAATGAATGACAAATTTTGAAAAACAAATTGCAGTTGAATTAATAAATAATCAACTTTTACACACATAAAAGTCATAATTTGTCACCTTTATTTATGACAGAATTATAATTCCAATATTAATTAAACTCCATTAGGACCTGCATCACTGTTTACATTAAGTGAACTTCCGGTAAAGTCACGTGGTAAGCTCGCGTCTTATTGCTACGCAACAAGGGAGACAACTAGTGAAGTGAAATGTTTTTCTGTATGAGTTACCTCCCTTAGTCCACTAATTAGAATTTAATGTATTTTCTGAATAGAATTTTTAACATCTTAAACTGAGTAAATTATATATTTTATGTTCCTGTTTTACACATTATATGATGACACAGAATAGTTAGAATACTTTAAATTGAAAATAAGAGATCTAATTCAATTTAAAGTAGTTTAGGAGGAGAACTTTATATGTATAGGCTATGCCTTATTTGGTCACTTTCAAGAAGTTACTGTTTTTATATAAAGTTTGGTGGCTGGCGTGGAGCCTGGGGGTCGGCTTCTTGGGGTTGACGGTGTGTCATCCTTACCGATTTCGTATGTCTATTTTTCGCAGACTCGTCAGAGGAATTGATTTGCTCTGTCATATATATAATAGTGATTGCAGAATGTGCAAAACACTTCAATATCGAAGGTCATCACGTCGAACACGTACAATATCAAATCATTGATATTCTAAAAACTGATCTCACATCAGAAAGCAGTACGACCATAAGACGTCAAAGAGAGTATTACTGGATACATCAATTGAACACACTCCATACCAGTAGGGATCAATATCTTGGGACTGGATGGAAACACCTCCGCAGCCACCCTCTCTTACTGTTTTTATGTTTTTTCGCTGGATTTTGCAGGTTTTAGTAGTGTACTTGGGGTCATCCAGAGACTGTACCTGGGTCATGTCACAGCGATGACTCGTTTGATCACTTGAGGTCACCATTTTGGCACATATATCTTTTTTAAAACTAGAATATCCAGCTTTTTTACATTTGGGACTAAGATATTTCATTTTCTCGTTAGGTTAGTGCTTTCCAAATGCAACAACCCACTTCTTCAACACATTTTAGAAGTGCTAGCCAGTAAGTTCTAAAAGCCTGTTGTGTTGCGTATAGGCTCTAGGTCATGCATGCATCTATTGTGTAAAACTGTAAAATCAATTAATTTTGGTGTTCAAGACGAAATTTCCTGGTTTTTGTAAAAAAATACCATTTCGATGGGACGCTAATTCGTGGATTTTGCATTTTAGGGTAATAAATACAAGAGTCAAAATTATTGTTTCGAAGGGATTTGATTTCATGGCTGAAGGTGAACGATGGAATTCACAAAATTTAATACCCCACGAAAATTAATGATTTTACTGTACTTATATTTTGATCATGCAGCATGTGCATAGTTCTGTTTGTATAACATTATTCAAAGTCGATTGTGAAAAAAGTTGTTTCCTACTTTATTAATCTTTTGATCTCTCTCACACCCCATTCCTGATGTAATCCATTGCCACAACACTAGTTGACGAAAAGAAGTACTTTTCTGCTGAGCCCTTAGCAAGAGATATACTGGTACCACTTCTCCGTCTTTGGTATGACGCAGCCTGGGCTCAACCCAAGGACCTCCCACACTTAAAGCTGATGCTCTACAACTATCAAAGGAGCAGTGCATATTTTGACAAAATTGTCGAATTCACAATATCACAAAACAAGAGGGCCTGAAAGGCCCTAGGTCGCTCACCTGTTGCAAATTGGTCTAGGTATCAGTACAACCTACATTCGGACCATATTTCAGGAAGATTGAATCAAAATAGTGACCCCTGGAGTGAACACAATGGTTTTCTAAGGTTTGACCTAGTGGCCTAGTTTTTGACCCCGCATGACCCAGTTTCAAACTTGGCCAAGATTTTATGGAGAACAACATTCTGACCAAGTTTCATGAAGATTGGATCAAATTGGTGACCTCTAGAGTGTATGCAAGATTTTTCTAAGATTTGACCTAGTGACCTCGTTTTTGACCCCGCATGACCCAGTTTCGAACTTGGCTTAGCTTTTATGGAGAACAACATTCTGACCAAGTTTCATGAAGATTGGATCAAAACTGTTGCCTCTAGAGTGTACACAAGCCAATTGTTGACGGACGATGGACGGACGGACGGGCGGACGGACGACGAGTGATCACAAAAGCTCACCTTGTCACTATGTGACAGGTGAGCTAAAAAACAAGAAACTCATCTACAAATATTACAATCTTTAATTTGGTATCAGTTTGTACATGGACATTTAAAATACAAATATAATGAATGTGTATAACAAAATATATATACATATTTATATTGTGAAACTAAGAAATCTAAATGTTATAAAAATATATAAATTCAATCTAATTTTAAATCACAAGCATATGAAATGACATGAAGTACTCACAGCAACATAAACCAAAGGAATTCTAAATTTTATCACAAATTCCAATTGACAATTAACCAGAATAAAGCTAAATGGTTGGAATATGCTTCAAACAACAGAAATATGCATGTGCATTAAATGCATGCATACATATATACTGTTTGTATATAAATAAATGAAAACAAGGGCTTTATATGCACAATTAAGTTTTGATTTGAACAAATATACCAAGTAATTTCTAATAGAATGTATGCAATATAATTATTATACTCAACATTTAAAATAAATAGTTCACCTACATATTTTTGAAAACAAACATACACTTTTGGTAAAAACAAAAATTGATAAAAGAAAAATATTTGTGTACACAAATTCATATTAACAATGGACAGTAAGAGGTACTCATTCATTATATCGCTGGCTTAGAATGAGAAGGTGGCAACTACAAAATCAATATTTTGAGAAAACAAGAAAAACTGTCTGACAATCACTCTTTACTTATGGTAAAACAAGTGTTTTTCAACTTCAGTTTGGTCAAAATGACAAGTTCTGATTTTCATGAAAATTGGCTCATAAGAAGCGCCTTATGGTGTAGATTGCAAATATGCATTAGTCTTATAAGACCTTCTCATTCTAAGCCAGCGATATGTGATATCTAATAAATAGTTATTGTGTGAAAAAGTTCCCCATTTCTCTTGTATCTACATAAGCCACATGAATTATTGAACAGATCAAAACTGTAATCTTATATGCATAAATTTCACAGATTACCAATTAATGCATGCACCAGTGTGAATATTTTTACAATGGTCGCAGTGATTCTAAAGTAGTTGTGTGATAAAGTTCCATTTGTCTTGTATCAACAAAAATGCTGAACATAGCTTTTATTAATTTGTCAATCAACTTACTACTGAAATATGGCAGGTATATTCATGAGTGCCTCCACTCAAATTAAAACCAGATCGCCAGATAGGGGCCAGCATATGCTAACCACTGAGGCACAGAACTGATTGAAGTAAGAATGACCTAAACAACATCAGGGGCCTTATTCACCAACGTTGTAAGTCTAAAACTCAGACTTACACTTACAATTGTCATTATTCATAATCATTGGCATTTCTTTGAAATTATGTTTAACCACGTGAAATTTTATTGGACTATGGGTTGTTACCCGCTGAACATGTTTACCAATTTATATCAAAATCAGTACATTTATATCAACATGAGAACGAATAGAACATTTGACAATGTGAAGTCTAAGTCTATGTTTAAGACTTACAATGTTGGTGGATAAGGCCCCAGAAGATGGTCATGTGTCAATGAAATGAGGTCAACAATCATAATTGCATTGATTCAATCACACATTACCCCTTTTGTCATGGGTGCCATCTAATACTGTAAAATCATTATTAAATTTCACTTTCAACCACAAAATCAAATCCCATTGAACAATAATTTTGACCCTTGTATTTATCACTTGAAATGCGAAATCCACAAACTAAGGTCCCATCACAATGGTCATTTTTACCAAAACCACGAAATTTTGTCCCATTGAAATTAAATGATTTTACAGTAAACACGTGTGAAGACATTATATGGTCATGATATTATATATAACGGTATTAACGGCAGGTATTTCAACTATGATCCATGTATAAATACAAAGCCAAACAATACAAATCTTAATATGTCAGTTATTTTCATGGCTTTAAAATGAAGTACAAAGTATCACAAAAAGTTCAGATTATGTTCAAAACATTTTTATATACAACTTAGTATATGCATATTCAAGGGAAAAATATGTCAGTAATTTTCATGGCATCAAAAAGACCAATCACAAAAGGTTCAGATTATGTTCAAAATATATACATCTAGTATTTGCATATTCAAGGGTAAAATATGTCATGTATTTTCATGGCATCAAAAAGACCAATCACAAAAAGTTCAGGTTATGTTCAAAAGATATACAACTAGTATTAGCGCATTCAAGGGTAAAATATGTCATGTATTACCTAGGATTTATTGCACTCTAGTAAACCTAGCCGGGTGATTATAAACATTGGAGTACGTACTCCATGCTCCAACTCATACTCCGTACTCCAATTGGAGCATGTTCTTAGTTACAAAAACTGCTGTAACTTTTTTATTACTGAATGGAAACGTATGAAATGGGGGATCGTTTTCTTAATTAGATCATTTGCTGCAAGTTGGTGTTGGTTTTGATTCAAAATTCTAAAAAATCAGTTTTTCAAGTTGAAGCATGGAGTATGGAGTTTGAGTATGGAGTTTGAGTATGAGAATGAGAAATGTTTATAATCACCGGGCCTGACATATTATAAATGTTGAGACTGTATGAACAAGTTAATCATAATCAATGTCAAGAAATATTTTTAAGTAGAAAAATAAAATTGTGTGGAGTAGCTCCTCACTCTATATGTCAAAATTATGTGGTCATGTCGAACAGTCAGGCAAAATCTTTACTAAACACACTAAAAAACGAGTAAAAAATCAACAAATAACTCTCAAAATAAAATGTCAAAAGAACGGCCAAACTTCTGTGATGAATCATATAAGAAATAACAATATGTTAACAAAAAAAATAATTAAGAAAACAAGAGTTTGGAAAACCTAAACAGAAGTCTAATATTTCTACTGTCACAAAATCAAGACAAAAAAAATTATATATTTAAATCAAGATTGTTAACTGCATGGTCAGTTTTGTTGAATGTAAAAAAATAAATAACTGGAACTTTTAATCCTCCTATTTCTGAAGAAGTTCAAAAGAAACTGAAGCAATTCATATTATAGTGCCAATGTTATTACGTGTATTTATATAGCACCATGAATCACTAACTCAGTTTGTTTGTGCTTGATTGAGACACATATAAGCGGCGCACGATCAACTTGTCTTTCACGACCTGTCAAACTGGCCAATGAGCTCCCGGCTTTGAGAGAGTGTCTTGTAGTGTCTTTTCTATGAGATGTGTTCAGTACTGTTTCAAATAGATCCTCTGCAACAGTTTGGTATCTATGAGACTCAGTGTAGTCCCAAAGTTTTCTGGACATCCCTCGTAAAACCCTCATAGTTTTACTTCAAGTACGCCAGTTACTGTATAAGTTTTAGCCATGTCTTTCCCCTCGCCCAATCAGATTTGTTCATGTTGTTTCAAATAGATCCTCTCCAGCGGTTGGGTTTCTATAATGGTACTCTCAAAACTTTTTGGACATCCCTCAACAGTAACTGTAAAAGTTTTAGCCATGTCTCCTCCCTTGCCCTATCAGATTTGTTCATGTTGTTTCTCCGTCGCTTCTAACATTGCTTTAAACTTGGATTTATTGCTAGCCATTAAATCTTTGGGTCGGCCATATTCAACCACCTGGAAAGGAAAAAATAAATGACAATATTAGGGTCTGGCTTTTACGACCATGTGTTGATATTTTTCACTTAACATCAAGGTATTGTTGAAACTACCGTAAATTCTCGAGTATTTGTCGCGGTCGTGTATAGGATACAGGAAAAAATGGAAGAACATTTGAAGAAAAAAATTGAAGAAAATCGAACAAAAAATGACAAAGTTACAAAGAATTAAGCATAATTTGAAAAAAAATTGGCCGCCAATTTGTTTGTGTTCCGTAATCATTACACAATCATGATAATTTTTTTACTTAAACGTGTCAAAATAAAACAGGTAGGTCATCCTGCTCTTTTACAATAGGGACTTGTACTTTTTACAATTATTTTGTGGAGTTATGTATGGGTATTGCTCTATGTAATTGTGTTATGTTGTGTTGTTACTTTTCTGTGCTTGGCTTGCCAAGTTGGGTGCTGTCTTTCCTATCCATTTTCCTCATATCTTTTTATACACACGCTGGTCTTAAACTTTAGGTAAAGCTAGGCCACATTGACAAGAGCCTGACCTATTGATTAGCATAATTTTACAGTTGATATATTGTCTATGTTTATAACACCAAGTATATGTTTTCATAATCAGGGAGTATCACGAAGACGCTCGAAATGTAATACAAACACAAATATGAAATACCGATAGTGCACGATTTTCCTGCGGAAATTGATATATTCAAAGCAAGATCCTTGTAATATATTCTTGCATAAAGGTCAGGCTCAGGTCAAAATAGCCAAGTTAGAGACTTTAAGTGAGTACTGCAGTATGTTGATATTGGACATTATTATATGCTATCAATGGATCATTATAAGTGATAATGACAATGAGAATAGCATTTTATTTCCACCAATTTTGAAGCTGGTATCATGTAGAAAAAGAAATGTTAGCCATTGGTGCTGGTATTTAAATTATCAGTCATTCTCAATAAGCAGGTGCAAATAGTGTCGCCGGTGGTTTTTGACGCTATTAATGACTTTCCAGAAGTCTAAATGTGTGCATATGAGAGGTTTAGAGTTCGTCTACTTGGTGCACAGAACAAAATTGATGTAGCTTTTATGAATACTGAAAAAAATGATGTCAAAGGTGCTAAAATGACGTGTTCGTTACTGTCTCCAACGCAAATGTCTAAATTTCACTGCGTATTACATTTTTACAGACATAACAAATAAAAAAATTATATGTTTCTGTCGATAGTATGCATTGGTATAACTATTTTGCTCGATGTTTTCGTAATTATATCAAGACATGAGTTCAGTGTTGGCTTTTAAATGTTAAAAAACTCGTGTCTCCGGTTTCAGTGACATGTTCGTTATTTTAACTTAAGTATGTAGTAATTTCGAGTGCGATTGTTACAAATTTGTGTTCACAACATATTTGACTTATTGGAACCTCATTTGATGCATAATGCAAAACTTCAACAATATAGCGAAAGCAGTTTTTGTTAAATATTGCTTCATACTACGCTGACTGACGATTTCTATATCAAACTGTAATGTTGGTTACCTGACTTTAAATAAATATCGAGTCCAGCAATACATAGTTTTAACATGTTAAATATTAGCCTTCTGTATGTTAATTAAGATATATCAAAGTTAATCTAATTGAACATTAAGGGCTTTCGTAAGTGCACATCATGTACCCCCTTGAAACGTTCCGTTACCAACATGTTCGTTACCATGTAATAGTTAAGTTGAGATAGTGAGGTTATGGTTTACTGTAAACGTATGGCATAGGATTTTGATGTAATTCTACCGTTATACGTTCTCTGTGAAGGATAGATTGTCGGAAACTGGTCTACTATGTCGTAATCAAGTATTTTACATTTTATTGGTTGTTATGAAGGTAGCTCTATTGAAACACCTCTATTATCCTTACCTAATGGTCTTAATAAACAATAGTAATCAAAATGTCTGCGAAAGACGTCATTTCGATTGCCCTATAACTTGACATCGGTGTGCATACACTCTGATAGCAGCATACACATGTTATGTGTAGTGAAAGGTTCGTTACCAGGTGGTAACGAACATTTCAATAATTCTATCTAGCTATTTTGCCTATCATATATCTATCTTATCATGGTTTTACAATAAAATAAAACGGATTTGACTGGCGACAGCATTTTAAGTTCATTTCACAGTAAAAACACATTCTTTATTTTATTCTTTATAAAGCAAACATAATATATACGCCGATGGTTTGAAAACATTACTGTATGTTACATTGAATTGCTTTAATTTATGATACATGGAGATGTTATTATTAATATTGAGTCATAGTATTTGTAAAATACCGTAAGCAAGAGTATTTGAATGTTTTTGTCGTAAAATAGCATCATGTAGTGTTGGTATAGTGTCTGTATTGCGCATTTTCATGAGTAACGAACATTTCAAAGGACAAATTCGCCACGGAATTTTCTTAAAAAAATGATCAGGCTTCGTTGGACATCAAAGTTGTCATTTTATGACGTAAAATAACATATTCATACTATCTGATCCGCACATGGAGGGAGTTTTACTTAAATGACTGTAAAAGATTACTCTAAAAGAGTCTAAGCAAACAGTAATACATTGGGTATATTATTGTAGCAAATGTTCGTTACTGGAATGTGACTTTCGGTGTGAAACATGATCACAGAAGTCGATGTTAACCGGGACATTTATATAAAACATTACAGACATATACCATACATAAGCAAGAAGTCGAGGAATATCGGATAGATTGTTTATTTTCATCTTTTGAAGAATTTTTATACCCGAAGAATTATGGTAACGGACATTTCATATGTATGATTTAAGACTAAAAATATCAGTTTCCATGGGCTACAATATAACAAAACTGTTGCAATTTTGTTAAATACGTTAAAGTCGTGTCGTATATGTTCTTAAAGTATGAACCACTAGCTCAGAAGCAATGATTTATCAAGTAATAAGTAGTTGCAAGATGTGTGGAAATAGAGACTGTTTGGTAACAATAGGGTTTTCAATGTCTATTTACAGACAAAGTAAAGCTAAAATAGTGCCTAGGTGCTTTGCGAGCCATTCATGTGTTGAAGAGTTGATGTTTTTGTGTGCTAATTAAAAAATTCTAGTCGCTTTCGAAATATATCATTCTTCACTCAACCTGCTACAAAATGTTCGTTACTTTGTGTAATATCTTTAATAAACTTGAATCAGTCTATATTGAGCAGGTTGGTTCATCATCACTTGCCATTTACAATAATTTTATATAGTTCTTGTTATTGATAAACAATTGTAGTACGGTAACAATTATTTGAAAACGATACAATATCCATTGAAACATTAAAAGCCATTAAAGATTTTACCGAGACAAGGCCGTTGTAATAAGCACGGTGATTTTATTTATTTGTCTGTTTAAATAATGCTTTCTTACAGACTCATGTTATGTCAAACGGATGTTTGATGTTACCAGCTCAAAATAATCATTTATTTTTGTAATTATCAGCACCATATACCCTGAAAACTGTTTTGACACAAGAGGTGTCACATAACGAACATTTCAAATTGAAAAATAACAATTTAATGGTAGATTTTTTCAAACACTCGAATACATGCACCATGGTGTCCTCTTGATCAAACCGCGTTGATATTCTTGCGGACAAAGGTTGTAAGTTCGAAATTCTTTGTTTTATATATGAAAATGAACACATCGAAATTGCACTTTATTAAACCACTGAATTGCACCTGCTTATTGAGAATGACTGTATGTGTTCACTATGACGACAATTATTGTCACATTGTGACATCATAATTTCAACATGATTTTTAGGTTTTCTTTATGAGAAATTAAAATACAAGTATATAATAAACTGATCATTTCCTTTTTTTAGCGCAAGATTAATTTTAATATTTCAGAAAATTAAATTTCTATCATCACTTGGTGAAATTAAAATGAGGCCTTACATCGAAATTGAAAACCATCATCTACATGTAACACTTACCAGCCCGTCTTCCATTACAAGAATTCTATCACAACCTAACACTGTATTCAATCTGTGTGCAATGTTATCATATTAACTTACCAGCCCATCTTCCATTACAAGAATTCTATCACAACCTAACACAGTATTCAATCTGTGTGCAATGTTATCATATTAACTTACCAGGCCGTCTTCCATTACAAGAATCCTATCGCAACCTAACACAGTATTCAATCTGTGTGCAATGTTATCATATAATGTTACACTTACCAGCCCATCTTCCATTACAAGAATTCTATCACACCCTAGCACAGTATTCAATCTGTGTGCAATGATAAGCATGGTACATTCTGAGAAGGCTTCTTTGATAGTTTGCTGTACTAAAGCATCAGTTTCTGTATCTATTGCTGCTGTCGCTTCATCTAACATTAAAATCTACAAATATGAAAACACACAGAATATTAAACATACCAAGCATTGCCTTTATTTGCAAGTCAGCTTTCAGCTGAAATACTGAAAAATCATTCAATTTTGATGGGACTAATTTTGTGGTTTTGGCAAAAAGACCATTTCCATGGGACATTAATGCTTAAAGGTGGATCACCAAATTTAATCCCCTCAAATATAATTAGTTTACAGTATAACAGGCATACAAGTGCATACACTTGGGATTAAACCTTGCCCGGATCACCAGATTAGGCGGCAAGCATGCCAACGGTAAGTAAGTAAAGACTTTATTTAACGAGGCTACACCTTTGGTTTCCCAATCTTGCATGTGAGCCTCAAGTATAACTAATAAACTAGGGAGGCACACAAACAGAACAAAACAGCAACTATATTTGCATACTTTTCAAAGATTTCGGACGCAAAACTTAATGTCAGAGAATTACTTAATATTTTTACAGTGGTATCAGTTAATGAAGAAATCTATGAAAAGATTTCACAAAAATCACTAAAATTTTGTAAATAACTTTCTTTCTAGACCTGAACTTCTTAACACTCATTTGTTAAAAAACTATATTTATCTCTAGTTGGGTTTACCTTGCTATTTCTGAGTAGAGCTCTAGCCATACATAATAATTGTCTTTCACCGACTGAGAAATTCTCCCCATTTTCAACAACCATATGGTCCAGTTTTTTCTCTAATGATGAAATCTGAAAAATAAGGTTATCATTGTATAGCATTCTTCTATCACCAAAAGTATTAACATAAACAACAGCAGGGGGTAAAAATGAGGAGAAGGTGAAATTTTTCACTGGTTATTTGAACATGCTTGTTGGTTACGTTTTGCAATTTTCTTTTTTGTTTCCTATGTGAGATATCAAATCAACCACCTACTTTTGAAAATTAACTAGCTAGATGGAAACATTTCTAACCCCCCCATCCCCCCATCCCCCCTCCCTGGACAGGGCAAATGCTACACTCAAAAAAGTAACTTAAAATTCTTACAACTGATTTGTTTTCAGTTCCACTGGTCAACATCATTTTAGTCTGATACGGTGACTAACTAGAAAACATTATTCTGACCCTAAGCAAACAAGTAATTATCTGGAGTTAACTATGCACAGGGTCAAGTAATATACCAACACAATTTTAAATTACTTAGGAATGTTGCAGCCTGGGATGGAACCCAAGAACTCTAGTATCCCGTCTCTACAACAACCAAAGTTACAATGCAGTCTTCCTATAAAGCAGTTGAGGTGAGATTTGCGTTTTAACAGAGTCGCATGATCAATGATTGTCAACAAAAAATATATAGAGGATCTATCACGAGTTGTCAATTGATAAAGACTTATATTAAACAAGCTTTTGGCAAGCTTAATAATGTTTCCTTAACGAGTTTAATATAAGTTTATATCAATTGACAACGAGTATAGGATTCTTTATATCACAGGACTCTAATAACATTGAAAAAGCGTATCTTTCAGCTAAAAAAACGACTCCGCCATATATCTAGACGCTAAACGCAACGTCATTTTCAGCACAAAATGTCATTTGGTAGATAAAATACTACACTCGATACGTATAGAGTTATACGTACTGGTTATACCAACTCGGATACAAGGAAATTTATGTGATATAATAATAATACTAAAACTTACTGCGTCCTTCACATGACATTTGCCAAGAGCTTCCCATAACTCATTGTCATGATGTTTGGAGAAGGGATCTATGTTATATCTGGAATGTACAATTTAATAAGAAAATCATATATTTTGGGTACTATAAATGAACGTGAAATAATGTTAAATCATTCTCAACACCTCATACCTGATGATATCCATGTGTATGTGTAATTATTTAAACCTTTTAAACCTTTCGGTCAAGGATAACCCATGAAAGTGCAAGCACTTATTTCCAATGGGGTCCTGTGTTTTGCTGAAGGGACAGCAGGTGGAAGAGCCAGTAATGTGATACAAGGTATCCAGGCGCGATGCCCTAGCTCTTTCTGAAGAGACACCTTGGTTCTTTAACGTGCCCGGTGTATAGCACCGATACATGCGAGACTACCCCTGGGTTGTTAACCAGTTCATCACTAGTTGGGTGTGAAACACAGAAAAGCGTTTCCGAAATGATCAAGTGCCCCATCCGAGTATTGAACACAAGACCTCTCGATCAGCAGTCAAGCAGGCTATCCGCTCGACCACCGTACCACCCTTAAAGCATCGCCCCAGGGTATCGAGAGAAGAGATGCCTGCTTGTCTTCCATGCTGAGTACCTAGCAAGGGAAATTTATCTAGTACCTACCATGTTTATTTCGTCTTAGGTATAACACAGCCTTGGTTCAAACCCGAGACCTTTCATACTCAAAACCAATTCTCTACTAGGGTATCGTTAGCAATTATTAAGAAATACAATATCCTTATTATAGTAAGAAGCTGAACCTACCTAACCGTTCCAACAAATAGAACTGGATCTTGTGGTATAATAGCGAGTCTAGATCATACAAACACAGAGTCTAGATCATACAAACACGGAGTCTAGATCATACAAACACAGAGTCTAGATCATACAAACACAGAGTCTAGACCATACAAACACGGAGTCTAGATCATACAAACACAGAGTCTAGATCATACAAACATAGAGTCTAGATAGTACAAACACAGAGTCTAGATCATACAAACACCTACCTAACAGTTCCAACAAATAGAACTGGATCTTGTGGTATAATGGCGAGTCTAGATCGTAAATCTTCTAACCCTATCTTTGTTATATCGATATCATCAATCAGTATGGTACCTGATGCTGGTTCCACGAGACGGAATAATGCCACACCCAGGGAGGATTTACCTATAATCAATCATTTAGCAATTAGTCAAATATTTATCAATCATTTAGCAATAAGTCATTCATTTATCAATCAGTCAAATATTTAGCAATCATTTAGCAATTAGTTATTCATTTATCAATCAGTCAAATATTTATCATTCATTTATCAATCAGTGAAATATTTATCAATCATTTAGCAATTAGTCATTCATTTATCAATCAGTCAAATATTTATCAATCATTTAGCAATTAGTCATTCATTTATCAATCAGTCAAATATTTATCAATCATTTAGCAATTAGTCATTCAATTATCAATCAGTCAAATACTTATCAATCATTTAGCAATTAGTCATTCAATTATCAATCAGTCCAATATTTATCAATCATTTAGCAATAAGTCATTCATTTATCAATCAGTCCAATATTTATCGATCATTTAGCAATTAGTCATTCATTTAGCAATTAGTCAAATATTTATAAATCATTGAGCAATAAGTCATTCATTTATCAATCAGTCAAATATTTATAAATCATTGAGCAATAAGTCATTCATTTATCAATCAGTCAAATATTTATCAATCATTTAGCAATTAGTCATTCATTTATCAATCAGTCAAATTTTTATCAATCAGTCTAATATTTATCAATCATTTAGCAATAAGTCATTCAGTTAATTTATAATCATTTAGTTGATCAGCCAATTAATTTTTCCATCAGCCAATCATTTTATTTATTAGCCAATAACTTTATCAATTAGTCAATCATTTATCAATTAGTCAAATGTTTTATTAATCAATCAATAAATCAATCAATCAATCAATCACTGTTCTGGCTGAGAACAACCACCCAATCAATGAAAAATTAACCCTTGTGAAAAATAATTAATCTACAATTTTTACCTGACCCAGATCTTCCCACAATTCCAATCTTCTCTTTCGCTCTAATTGTAAACCCAATTCCTTTCAGCGCTAAAGGTAGATTCTCCCTGTACCTCATCTTGTATTTCACAAATTTTATTTCTCCAGGTTTTGGCCAGTCTGTAGGGGGTCGTTTGTCCTTTATAATAGCAGGTGCTTCTGACTTAACATCCTAAAAATACGGGAGACGTTTGTAAAACATGCATGTCCCCATAAATGTCCAATCCAATAGTTGGAAATGGTAAATGTCACAGTGACCCTGACCTTTGACCTACTGATCGCAATATCCATGGGGGTCATCTACCGTTGCTGACCAACCTCTATCTAAAGTTTGAAGATCTTAGGGGAAAGCATTTTTGAGTCATTGAATGGAAACCATTGGGACTAATACAAGATTAACGGTCACAGTGACCTTGGCCTTTAAAGTGTATAGAGCTATATTCTAACAGTCATTCAATGTCAAAATAATTACTTGCATAGTTTTTAGTATGATACTAGACTACCTAAATTGAAAATTAAAACTTTGGATGGGTTCCGTGCACTTTGCTTCAATCGTCAAAAAATAGAAGATTCTTATAGTTTCATAGGGTGTTCTAGAACACTTTCGTATGAAAATGGACAGTTCGCACGTCAAATGTTCTGTTTCTGTTTAAACTGTAGTGAAAAATGATCTAATGGATACGAAAGCATAATTAATTTTCAGTTTTTGAAACTTTTTTAAAAAATATCTTCCGATATAGCTCTATACACTTTAAACTTCTGTACTCAGGCAAAGCACTTTCGAGTTTTTGAATGAAGACCATTTTGGTCCATACTGACCGACAGACGAACCCAAATATGCAAAGCAATATACCCTCTCATCAAGGCCCATATGGAAGATTGCATTATTGTAAATATGTTAGCCACGTAAAATAAAGACTTTACTTACTTACTTACTTACTCATCAAAGATTGGGAGGGGGGCATAATGAATGAATTACATGTAATTCACTTACCAGGGAATAATGCTGTAATCGTTGTACAGCTACAAACTTGGATTCTGTCTCTATAGCTTGTCTTATAGTAAACTGGAACAATCCTGTCATCTGTAATTATCAAAGGTTAAAGAGGCATTCCCTATAACTATCATTAGGTTAAAGAGGCATTCCCTATAACTATAATTAGGTTAAAGAGGCATTCCCTATAACTATCATTAGGTTAAAGAGGCATTCCCTATAACTATCATTAGGTTAAAGAGGCATTCCCTATAACTATCATTAGGTTAAAGAGGCATTCCCTATAACTATCTTTAGGTTAAAGAGACATTCCCTATAACTATCATTAGGTTAAAGAGGCATTCCCTATAACTATCATTAGGTTAAAGAGGCATTCCCTATAACTATCACATTAAATGAGCTAAATGTACAAAGCATTATCAATTATCATAATTTGTCAGGAGAAAGTGTGCGCAAATATGTCTCTATAATGTCAAAAATATATTTAAATCACCAATAATAATTTATCGCTTCCAGCGATTTATTATTATGTGGTCAAAGGGAAACAACTCGTGACTATTAACTCGTTACGAAAATATGTTTTCATTCTTTTTTCGGTAACTAGTTGGAGCTTTTTGTTGAAAATTTGAGGAGTGTAAGTAATAATGTTTCTCATTTAATGTATACTGTTCCTGAATCGATTTAAACTATCAAAGTTATAGGGAACGCCTCTTTAAGCTTTTGTGAAGATATGACAAGTATAATCATAGCATAAAACAGTAACAAGTGCACTATCCACTGAGCTCAGGCGATGTTTTGCCTATATTTATAACCTCAGTTGTATGTTTTCATAGTTGGGGAGTATCAAAAAGACGCCTGAGATGTAATACAAACACAAATTTGAAATACCAATATTGTACGATTTGCTTGCGAAAATTTATATAATTATTCAAAGCTTGTTTTAAAATATATCCAGGCATAAAGGTCAGGTTCATGTCAAATCTGACAAGCAATGCCAAGGCAACATAAGCTAATTTGTTCAATTGGCAATCATAAACATAAATTGTATGAGACAGTGTGAAATTGTGCTAGTTTATACTTAGTCTAATTTATTTACGGTCGATTGTGAAACAAGTTTTTCCAACTAATATAATTAAATCACTCTTGACACCTCATTCCTGATGTTATCCATCGCCACAATGGCATGGAATTGTGCTAAACATGATAGAAACATCCAAATACTATAAAATCATTTAATTTTGTGGTTTCGGTAAAAAGGACAAGTTTGATGGGACGTTAATTCGTGGATTTTGCATTTCGGGTAATAAATACGAGGGTCAAAATTATTGTTCGATGAAATTAAATTTTGTGTAAGAAGATGAACCACAAAATCCATGAAATTTAGTCCCCCACGGAAATTATTGATTATATTAAGTACCTACCTGTATAGAAAACGAGAGAGCTAAACCCGCTAGAGCAGGTGTTAAACTGCCATAAGTTAACAGGACACATAGACCAGTGACTCCTACTACAAATGTACTCATAACGTCCAATCTAAATGCCAGCCAACGATTGGAACAGTAAAACAAATAGAAATATGCTGAGTTCCGGTCAGTTAACTCGTTAAATCTGAAATGACACAAGAATAATGTTGTTGTTGTTTAATATCAGGGCTGGCATCATAGTTGAAAACTTAAAATTTTCTTAAAAAAATGAAATTTACTCAAGTTAAACAAGGCAACTGAACTAATTGATTGTACACAATATTATAAAGCATTGCATTATAGACAGCTATCATCATCACTTAGCAAACATGGATCATTTTCTTATTTGTAGGAAATGAGTGTATGAGGCATAAGTTTTGAGCTTAAGTCAAAATATTAAAGATATATAAAGATGCTTTATAAATACCAGGCCTGTGTAAAACTTTGTCAAAGTTCTCAAGCCATCCTTAAAATATTGTTTGCCCTAAAGCGACCCAAAATTTTTAAGGTTGGTAGGTAAGTCAATTATTTTTGATGTATGGAGATATGTTTTGAAAAACATGTTAAAAAATTTAAGTCAATATATCAAGTAAATAGGCTGAATATTTTTTAGTAACGGTAATTTTGATGGGTAGGTAGCGTTAGAGCAAACTAACACTTTTTAACAGCCTAACATGCATATTTAATTTGTGAACATTGTTATGTTTATGATCATGGTCTCTTCAAAAGGAATGTTGGTACAAATGGTCTGTAGTCATGTGCTCATCATCAAGTTGCCTCAAAAGCATTCAGAGTTCCCATGCCAGTAATGTGGTCATTTCATCATATGTGTACTGACCTCAAAATCAGTTTGGATCAACTACTGTTGCTGATCATAAGTTATTTGAAAGAAAACTGTTTGATTTACTTAGACCCCGACCAACTGACATGTGCGAAATCATATAAGCGCAGTACTCCCTCGTCAAAGGGAGGGGTTAAAAATAACACATTAAAATCCTTTTTCATGTGAGTGATATCAGAGTGAAATACTCATCTAGAAAGAAGTTATAGTGTAAAGCCTAGGTCCCACTGAGCCTGTTTGCCTCTGAGATGCACTCCAGATTTTAAAAATGTGCATCAGAAGATATCAGAAAAAGAGTCATTGTGGTTTACAAGTAGCTTCTTGGAAGTTATTAAAAAAATTGCAAAGTCTCTGTTCCCGACGCCTGCTGAAGTTCATTTATAAGGTACCAGTATTGCTCATTTGGACCTAGGCATAATGTAACAATATGTGACTTACTTTTCCAGGAACTGTTCCGTTTTGTTGTAGGCATATATAGTACTGATACCCTGTACTGTAGCCGTCACATGACTTAGAACTGGTGACTTTGTTATAGCATTCATTCGCATCAATTCTCGTATCTATAATAAAATAACAGTAGGGTAAAAAATTATCCTTTTTTAAATTTCAGATATCATGCATTAAAGTGTATAGAGCTATATTTTATCAGTCATTTAATGTCAAAATAATTACTTGAATCGTTTTAAGTATGATACTAGACTACCTTAATTGCAAATTAAAACTTTGAATTGGTTCCGTGTACTTTGATTCAATTGTCGAAAATAGACGATTCCTATAGTTTCATTGGGTGTTCTAGAACACTTTCGTATGAAAATGGACAGTTTGCATGTCCAATAAATCACAGAGAGAATTTCTGTTAACACTGGAGTGAAAAATGATCTAATCGATATGTGGGAAAGCATAATTGTTTTTCAGTTTTTGAAATTTAAAAAAAAAATATCTTCCGATACAGCTCTATACACTTTAAAGTGTATAGAGCTATATCAGACAATATATTTTAAAATGTTTTCAAAAACTGAAAAAGAATTATGCTTTCATATTCATAAGATCATTTTTCACTTCAGCTTTAACAGAAATTCTCTCTGTAACTTATTGGACATGCAAATTGTACGTTTTCATCCTATTTTTGACGAGTGAATCAAAGTACACGGAACACCATCCAAAGTTTTAATTTACAATTAAGGTAGTCTAGTATCATACTAAAAATGATGTAAGTAATTATTTTGACATTTAATGACCGTTAGATATAGCTCTATACACTTTAAGTGTGTGAAAATTAACAACTTTTTCTTAAAAAATTCTTAGCAGAGTTCTACCAGTATGTTTGGAAAAATGTGTGCTAGACAAAATCTTCATCAAAGTTACTGGTAGTAAGTTTGCGTAATATTCCAATATGTCCACTAGCTTATCAACTTATAGAGTAATTGATGCAAACAAAAGGTTACCGTCAAATATATTGAATTTCATAGTTTTTTAGGTTGAGAATATGCCCATAGTTCTATAATTAGTCGATGAAGTGGTATTTTCTTATTTTCAGCAGATGGCAGGAAAACACTCACTTCATTTGTTAAATTCGCTATTCATTTTCAAGTATGTCTCAAAACTATTAGAAAAAACTGTTGTTTTTTTTTAACTTTTCCGTCATTCCAAATAAAATAATTCTACCAATAAAATTATGGAAATAAATATTTGGTACTTACTCCTGACATAAATATTTGGTACTTACTCCTGACATAAATATTTGGTACTTACTCCTGACATAAACATTTGGTACTTACTCCTGACATAAACATTTGGTACTTACTCCTGACATAAATATTTGGTACTTACTCCTGACATAAATATTTGGTACTTACTCCTGACATCAATATTTGGCACTTACTCCTGACATAAATATTTGGTACTTACTCCTGACATAAATATTTGGTACTTACTCCTGACATAAACATTTGGTACTTACTCCTGGCACAAATATTTGGTACTTACCCCTGATGACATAAATATTTGGTACTTACTCCTGAAGTGAAGACAATATTCAGCACAACAAAGCAGATCACCAGCGGTATGAGTGCCAACAGGAAGTATGGTGATACATAGGAGATGATACCCACAGCAAACATTATAGTAAATATATTCTGTAAGAACATCTCACTGGTTGCTGGGAGACGGGCATCAACTGAAACAGAAAATATACAAATATAATAAAGTGCTGAGCGTAAGTTTTGGTAATAATTCCAGGCCCTAAACAAATTGGAAAAGAGATGTGCCTTTCTGTTTCAGTTAAATCCTTCACTATAATATTGACACTTAGTGACAGCTGTGATAATAAAGAATTCCCTCAATTATTTGCTTTGGGTGTAACGGTATACCGCAGCACACCAAGCACCACAGACTTCAGTTCATGGTTCATGGTAAATCAATTCTAAATTTTTGATACTGTAAAATCATTAAATTTCGTTGGGACGAAATTTCATGGTTTTGATAAAAAAGACAATTCTGTTGGGACTTGAATTCGTGGATTTTGCATTTCAGGTAATAAAACAAGGGTCAAAATTAATGTTCGTTGAGATTAAAGTTTGTGGTTGAGGTGAACCACGAAATCCGCGAAATTTAATCCCCCACGAATATTAATGATTTTACACTATGTATAATGACCATGTATCACTAACTCGTTTTGATTGTCTTAAGGTATACTTCATATGTTCAAAATTCATTAAAATAGTTGATGGGCACATCATTGTTTGCTGCAATAGAATCAACACATACATTGTCTAGAATGTCTGCGTGAGTGTATCGTTACACCTTTATTGTTTTCTCAATTTCCTGATTAAACAAGAGCACCGTCTTGCAAATGCAGACTCTCATCTGATTTCTGTCACTGTCAAAAGGCAGACAACCTTAGCATGAAGTAGGACAGACAAAACTTAACCAAGGAATTCACTTAGTCCAAAAGGGTAGTAACTTGCAAAATGCAGATCAGAGTTATAGGTCTTGCTTGACATGGTCAAGAATTGATGGTGAACAATTGTTAAAAGATTCAAATCAATAACCCCCATAGTAAATGAGAAAAATGTACCCCTAAACACAAAACTTAACCAAGGCATTTTCTAAGTCCAAAAGGAGCCATTACTCTTGTAAAATATAGATCAGAGTAATAGGCCTTGCTTGACATGGACAGGTATTGATGGTGAACATGTGTTGCAAGTTTCAAAGTAATAGCCCACATAGTGAATGAGAAAAGTGGACCTAAACACAAAACTTAACCAAGAAAATTTATTTTCTAAGTCCAAAAAGGGGCAATAATTCTTACAAAATGCAGATCAAAGTTATGGGTCTTGCTTTACAGGCTCAGGTATTGATGGTGAACAAGTGTTGCAAGTTTCAAAGCAATAGCTTTGATAGTTTGTGAAAAAAGTTTACCTAAACACAAAACTTAACCATGCAACGCCAACGACAATCAAGTGATGACAATAAATCATCTTTTTTTCAAAAAATCAGAGGAGCTAAAAAAACTTGTGACTTTCATGACGTTGGGGACACTAATATACAGAAATGTACTTACTTTCATCTAGATCGGAAGAGAATCTGTTTATAATTCTTCCTACTGGTGTAGTGTCGAAGAATGTCATAGGTGATGATAACATCTTTCTGAATATATCATTATGCATGTGACTAGATGCCTTTAGTGTGACCTGAAATAACAAGACATGGAAATAAGACGAAAACCAGATTTTCTTGGAAGCCAAAAATAATTTTCCATTTTTAGTAACGGTGACCTTCACCCCAAAGGCCCCACTTTCAATCCCATCTAGGTATTCATGTAAGCTACAAACACAACATGTTTCATCATAAGACCTCATTCCAAACTCAAGTTATCAATTGGAATCTAAATAAAATTATTGTGGACAAGCACATGACTGTCAACATTGCCAATCATTGAAAACTCTGCTTACTATAACAAGAGCTATCACAGAAGATGATAACTATAAATATGTGAGGCACAAAAAAGGTAATTACTACAATCAAAATATTATGCCACAAAAAATTACATGTAAAATAATATACTGTAAAATCATTTAATTAATTGGATAGTTGGGACAAAATTTCGTGGTTTTGGTAAAAAAGACAATTTCGTTGGGACTTGAATTCGTGGATTTTGCATTTCAGGTAATAAAACAAGGGTCAAAATTAGTGTTCATTGGTATTAAACTTCATGGTTCAGGTAAACCACGAAATCAACAAAATTTAATCCCCCACGAAAATTAATGATTTTACAGTATGCCACAAAAAAATTACATGTAAAATAATATAAGTTCAAAATAACCATCTCAATAAAATTTATTTTTAATAATACTTCAAAATGTACATGTAAATATGATATATATGACACTAAAAAGTACCTCATCGACTTTACTTCTAAAAATAGATCTTATCACGAGACGTCAACAATACTGAAAAAGCACCTCAGAATCTTACTTCGGTGAATTATTTTTATATATTTGTTCCCTGATGAAGGCTATTGTATAGCCGAAACGTCGGTTTATAATAAAAGAATGAAACCCGACCCGCCTTGATCGTGTGTTCCACTTATTTTCTCTTTTCGTATAATAATATAATAAGAAGCATACTAACCTTCATATAAAGGAACGCTCTGAAAAGAGTGAGTACGACCATGACGGCCAAACTCACACCATAGACGGTTAGGTACATGTTGAGATCTGGGTGGTCGGATATGTTCGTACTTACAACAGTCACATTACCCACAGTTATTGTTGTATTCTGTAAAATAAATACACTGATAGTACCATATTTCCCTAGTATATGCTGTAAAATATATACACTGATAATACCTCATTCCCCCAAAATAAACACTCCCCCCCCCCTCCCCCCATTCCCATTTTCTCTTATATTCTGTAAAATATAGATTTACAACACCGTATTCCCCCGAATAAACGCTCCCCCCTCCTAAAATACGCCCCATTCCGACGTTATCCTAGTATATTCTGTAAAATATAGGTTTATAATACTGTATTCCCCCAATTAAACGCTCCCCCCTCTTAAAATACGCCCCCATTCCCATATTCTCCTAGTATATTTTGTAAAATATAGATTAATAATACCATATTCCCCCGAATAAACACTCCCCTCATAATACATGCCCCAATCCATGGGAGATTTTTTTTAATTTTGAATTTTTGATATTTTATAGGATGGTCATCAACATTTTATAATTTCTTCATCAATAACATAGGCATTGGTTACAATTTCTTCCAAATGAAAGCCCCCCCCCCCTCTTTACCAAAATGTACGGTCCAGGGCCCATATTCATAAAGCTTCTAAGGGGAAAATATTCCTTTGGTAGATAGATTTACCTAAGGTTTTAAAGGAACTCCCTTAAGTTTTATATGATATCACCTTAGATATCTGAATAATACTATCAACCTGAGGAATATTTTCCCCTTAGGAGCTTTATGAATACGGGCCCAGGGGGGGGGCATTTATTTGGGGGTATGTGTGTGTTCATGTGTGAACATTTGAAGAAAATCCAGCAAAAATTGTAGGCAGAGTTGCATTCACAAGAATCTGTGAACAATAGCCGGACAGACAAGCTAAAATCAGTATACAACTTCAATTGTGCCGAGGTAAAATAATTGGATTAAGCCATTTCTAAATGCAAAGATTTGCTGACATTGTCTTACCTAATAGTATGTGTAATACTTGGGTCAACAATCACAGGGATTTTACTGAGCAATAATGACAAATCCTTAACTACACACCAGTCAAAATTAGGTTACAGGTGCCATTAGTAAACATCTCTGCCCAAAACATAGTTGTAACCATACATTTCAGCTTGTGAAATTTCAAATGACAATAACTGTCAATTCTTTTAATTTTTTCATCCAATAACTACATTTTGTATTATTTTCTCCAGAATTTTGCATTCCTTATCGTGTGGCAAATCCAGAATTCCGGATTATTCAAGAATTGCAGGACCCCTGCAATAATAAGCAAAAACACAGCAGCTGCACATACTTACCCCACTTCCTTGATTGAGCCAATATGACAGCCACCAACTAGAGAATGATTGTGCTGCTATAGCAACGGCAAACACTAGTACGACAAATGCAGACAGGAAGTAACCTCCGGCAGCTTTCATGTACATACTATATGTGTTCCATCCAACTTTACCGTCCTTCTTCTCCTCAGCAACTATCAATTTGCCACCTTAAAAACAACAAAAAATTAACAACCTTAAAAACAACAATAATTCACGACCTTAAAAGCAACATCAATTTACCACCTTAAAATAAAACAATAATTTACCACCTTAAAATAAAACAAGAATTTATCACCTTAAAATAAAACAAGAATTTATCACCTTAACAACAACAACAATTTACCACCTTAAAAACAGCAACAATTCACTGCCTTAAAATAAAACAACAATTCACCACCTTAAAAACAACAACAATTCACTGCCTTAAAATAAAGCAACAATTTACCACCTTAAAATAAAACAACAGTTTACTACCTTAAAATAGAACAACAGTTTACTACCTTAAAAACAACAACAATTTATCACCTTAAAAAAACATTTACCACCTTAAAATAAAACAACAATTTAACACCTTCAAATAAATAATCATTTACCATCTTAAAATAAAAACTACAATTTACCACCTTAAAAACAACAACAATTTACTACCATAAAACAACAACAGTTTCGGCTTAAAGCTTTGTCCATAAAAAGACAATGAGGCCATATTTGGCCTTTATTTGCTTTACTGATTTGAACCCATGGCACCACATTAGACGGCAAGCACACTATCCACTGGGGTATGGAGGCACATCTATTTAATACCCTTACAAAACGACCATGACTATACATGGCAAAGTATGATATTTAATTATCTCACCTTTGTTGTCTGAGTCCACCTCTTCCTCCACACTCATTCCACGAGACATTACACTCATCTGATGTAACAGATTCTTGCCTTGTGGGTTGCGCTGTGCTTTGGGGGATGCCGGGACATCGTCATGTGATCCTCTAGATCCCCGAGACCCCTGTGACAATGTTCTCTGTCGCATCATATCTGGTCGATCAACGGAAAATTGTTTGTGTATCAACTTCGGCTTTCCTGCGAAATAACAATGCTAAGAGGTGTTTGTAAAACATGTTGTGACCCTAAGGCACCTTAATAATTCTCAACAACCAATGGAAATTTGAAGAAATCCTGAACAAACAATAGAAATTTAAAGTAATTCCGAACAAACAATAGAAATTTAAAGTAATTCCCAACAAACAATAGAAATTTAAAGTAATTCTGAACAATAATGGAAATTTAAAGTAATTCTGAACAACCAATGGAAATTGAATTAACTTACCAGATAAACTATCCAAGCTTGCTTCCTTCTCCTTTTCTTTCGTATAGAACATTTTGATAAGATTGGCGTATTCAGTATCCCCCGCCATCAGCTCTGTATGTGTACCAGTGTCTGTGATCATACCATCTCGTATAAATAGTACATGATCACATTTACTTAAATACTGAAAAAAAATCAAAGAATTTTTTTAAAATATTTTTGACCAGCATAGCATTTATTTGTCAGGCAGCTTTCTGCTGAAATATTGCAGGCTTATGAGTGCTTCAACCAAGTTTTGAACCTTGGTTGCTAGATCAGGCAGCAAGAGCGGTAACCACTGAGCTACTGAGGCACACAAAAGAATAAAACTTTATTATCTAAAACAAAGGCAACTATACTGGTGAAGATTGATGGCCGGACTGGATCAAAGCTACATTCCACCCCCAAAAATTTGATGGCGGCATAAATATAAAATCCCGTAATATTGTATGGAATGGGCTCACGTTACCAGAGACTATCAGCACAAGAGGCAGTCATAGCCAATCACATCCCAGCGGAATGACATATAAACTGACTGACGGATGGAATGACGCGGGGAATATCAACTTATTTTACAAGTCTGTTTCAACTTACCTGAAGTTGATGTGTAACAAACAGGACTGTTTTACCCTTCAGTTCTTTCATGATACATTCAGAGAAGATGTGACGACCGACATGTATATCAACAGCTGAGAGAGGGTCGTCCAATAAGTAGATATCTTTATTACTGTACACTGCTCGTGCTAAACTGATCCTCTGCTTCTGTCCTCCACTCAGGTTGATTCCTCGCTCACCTATCTAAAAGTCACAGAAACGAGATACTGTAAAATCATTAATTTACTTGGGGATTAAATTTCATGGATTTGGTGGTTCACCTCAACCACAAACTTTAATCCCAACAAACATTAATTTTGACCCTTGTTTTATTACCTGAAATGCAAAATCCACGAATTCAAGTCCAAACAAATTGTCTTTTTTACAAAAACCAAGAAATTTTGTCCCAACGAAATTAAATGATTTTACAGTATTGTGTAAGTGCTTATTATAAAATTAGTAACAAAGATATATCTAACACCACAGGTGCTTGGCATGTGCATATGACCCCTATGACCCATCTACAAAAAAAATCAAATATATATAATGATATAGTATTATAGAGATTTGATATCGGGGGAGGGGTTATAGAGAGGCCATGATGGGGGTCATATCCACATGCCAAGCACCTGTGTCTAACATATCCTCTAGCGTAAAAATTGGCAAATAAATATTTACTTGGTACTAAAATATTAAACAGGCAGGTTAGCACTTCTAATTTTATCCACACAAAAATTATATATTTTCAAAATGTACAATTGCACACCCATCTTTTAATAATATATAATACATGCAAAAAAGAAAAGGTTGAAAATATGAACATTCAGCACCATTATGTTTACATGTATTTATGTTTATATGGCATCATTTGAGCTAAAATTTCATGTTTGTTCTTGTGTGCAACTGGCAAATCAATTTTTTTTTCTGGGCATGCTCACAAGATAGCTTGAACTGCCTTCAGATATAGAAATAAAAGTAGCATCTGCAAACTATATGCAATCAATCAAGTACTACACTTATAATACCTCAGTTTGGTCACCATCAACAAAATCAGCAAAGTCGTCTGCCAGGGCACACGCTTCAACAACAGATCTATACCTGAAAAATAAACACAGGAAAATTGTATTTATTAAATTTAACAAAACCATAGGATCACATGTATTGAATGAAATATTACAAAGCCAAAATGTTCAGCTGGTCCAAAGGCCCTGTGCTTTGATCCTATTTTTTTTTAATAATAAGCCAAGCATAGACATTAACCATGCATATTGTAACATGAGGCACCTCAGTTACTTATGTTTTATTCAACTTTTCATCACTTGTGCATCGATTTATATGCCGGGTACGAAAGTCGCGGTACGAAAATTGTGAGTCCGAAAAACGTCTAAGTCGCGGAAATAGGTGACATTTCCATTTGTAGCTATTATTGCATGTTTTGATGTACTGTTTAGTCGTAAATCGATTCATTGAATTTATTACGTACTGCAAGTAACTTGTACTTGGTGATTGTTGGTGTATTTAAGCGGATATCTGTGTTTGTCTGATGGTTATTATTACCCCTCCCATTCCGTTCAACACGCGCCAAAGTTTGAGTTCGTTATACATTGTAACCTGTTGTGAGCTAATTGAAATATTGTTTTGAGTACCGTAGGTCATATTGTATTTGTTAAATTATGATTTTGTAACTTAATATGTTGTAAATGAGGATTTTCATGATCCGTCTTGGATCTAGTTTTTCGGACGGATTAGGAACATGGATACCGTGTAAATCGGAATTTTCCGCGTGAAAATTCATTGGCTTAGAATCTCAGATTATGAGATTCTTGGAATCTCATTGGATTATGGATATCAGGCCATATTTTGGATATTAGTTCGCCTTTTGTGTATATAACACAAGCGTTCTTTTATTCGTGGGCTTTTGGACAACGGATCTCGAAGGATGAAGTTGTTTTAACTTGGACATTTCTTTTGTGGAGTTTGAACTTGAACATGGAGGAATATGTAAATATATGTTTCATTGTATGTGTAACTGTTGTATTTGATCTATATTCTGTCTTTTGTAATAAATGATCTTTGTTTGAATTTACATCGTATTTCTGCTTGTCGTCTGCTCCTGTCTTTTGATTTCTTATTGCATTTGTTCTTGCCGTCGACCCGTCCGCTGCTCGCCGCGACAGTGATCCTGACCAGTAGCTGTCCAGAGCGTTTAATAGACCTGTATTATTTGTCCTAGACTTGTATTGTTTGTCCGCTCGCCTGAGGGTCGGTGCCTGACTGGTGGCCCGCGCCCCGTTTTTGTTACAATATTATATGAAAATTTGCATGAAAGAAATTTTATATATATATATGAATTGGGTAAAAATATGTTTAAACTAACATATGTCTGCCAAGCTAGATAAATCAAAAATAGAAGTGATAAAGCAAAACATGATACAAGTGGCACTTAAATGTGATTTAAAAGGGATTTAGATCCATAAACAAAGAATGCATTAGTTCTAGTGGTTATAAATATGGGAGAGAAGATCATAAAATGAACCAATTTTTCTTTTGTGCAAGGTTGGTGAACTTGGAAACCATAAATTTATCAATGAAAAGAGGAGTAACTCCACTTTAATAGGAGTACTTGGCAGGTATGAACTCACTGAAGAAAAAAAAACTGGCCTAATTTTGAAGGAGTGATATGAAGGCAACTATTTGACTTACCTGGCTGGATTATATGGTTCACCAAACAGGATATTATCTCGTACTGATACATTCATAATCCAAGCTTGTTGAGTGACATACGCTAGGCTTCCTTGTATCGCAATCTTACCAGACACATGGATCATCTGTTTATAGAAAAAAATAAGTGATTAAGTAATTTGAAATGCCAATGCCTTGTGTATATAAGTATAGCTTGACCACATTAAACTGAGACTCTTTTCATATACGTTAAAATATGGAAAAAATTCTGAAGTTGTTAAAACATATACCTACAAGAATAGCTGGCCTTATACGAAGATAACGGTAAACAGTAAAAAAACCTACAAATCGAATACAGCCGACTATAGGGGGACATGCTTACAGACTTTGATGAGTCTCAGTTTAATCTGGTTAAGCTATATCAAGTGTATAAGAAAACATTGAGGTTTACATTGTAGACTTGTACAATACGATCTACAGTCCGTAGATAAACAATATCTTGTCTGTGAGGTAACCTACGTTTATCTAGGTTTAACAATGTATGTAACTCTAACGATATTCGGCAGTGTCAATATAAACAGAAATTACTGACCATTACATCGATTTAGGGAGACCAGAAGTTTATTTTACCTGCTCACTTTTATTCACCAAGTAAATTAAGATTACGGTACACATTGAAAAGATAATCCCTTGTCCAATATCCTTATGTTGTTTTACCTGATTTACCTGTTTACTTTAGGCGGCACAGGTCCCAATACCGTGTTTGAGTTATACCTGAGTTACTTTTCCAGCAAATAAATAATGTGCCAATTAATTATTTAAAAACATTTCGAAAATATGAAGTATCTTTTCAGTCAATCAAAACAAGTGATACAATCATGGTAATTATACAAATCAGTAAGCTGCCTGAAGTGTTTTGTCTGAATATTACTTTGTTCATAAAGAAAAGCTTATACCGAATGATATAAAAATTTAGAAATGTTGCACTGTGAATTGTGCGGGGTGGAAGTCCGATGTGCGTGCCACAGGGTATATCCTATTAACTATAGTGTAAAGATAAACGGTAAAATCATTAAATTTTGTGGGGGATCAAATTTCTTGGATCTTCAGGTTCACCTTTAACAACGACATTAAATTCCATTGAAAAATAATTTTGACCCTAGTATTTATTACCTCAAACACAAAATCCATGAATTGGCATCCCATTGAAACGGTCTTTTTACCAAAACCACGAAAATTTGTCACATTGAAATTAAATAATTTAAAAGTACTTACCCTTCCTAGTATAGCTGATAACAATGACGATTTACCACAACCAACACTGCCACAGATACCTATCAGTTTTCCCTAGAAATATATGAGATTCACTAAATTTTTTTTTTTTTCGGCTAGGTCATGCAGCCCAATTATTCTCTCCGTCATAGGTGGGAGAAGGTCGGGGGAACCATCCTTCTTCCCACCTTACAATATTGGGCATAAATATGTAATACATTTTGTAGTGTAAGATAGAATATCAGTATCATTGGAACAATCCAAGGGGAGTAACTCTATTAGCCTTATTATTTCACTAAATAAATATTAATGTCTGTAAATATTTCACCTACAATATCTAACTTTAAAACTGACAGACGGTGTAATATCTATTCCATTTCAATTTAGTTAAATAAAAACCTTTCCTCAAGTGTGACTGAACAAGAAGAGAGCGCCCCCCCCCCCCCCATGATATGTCACTACCTGGGGTGAAAATCTTAATTATCAAATGCTGCATTTAACATGAACAAGATCCACTTTTTCCTTGGCTCAAAATGTAGGCCCTGCTGGGTTAAATTCTAAATAGACATTTCAATCAATATTTCAATGGGGATTATTCATGAAAACTTACTTTCTCAGCAGTTAATGTTATATGCTGTAACGCTGGAATGTCGACAAATGGCACATCACCGTTAGCATTGTCAGATTCTTTCAATATCTGAAGCTCTTCTGTTTTGGAGGCAGAATCTTTGCTTCTCTTATCTACAACAGAGTTAGGTGAATAAGACTGATTTAACATTGAAAGGAGGAAAAAATTAGATAAAATAACGAAGGGCCATAAGTCAGGTAAACCTTGACATAGGATCGACAGAGTCCATCATATAAAGTCATCTACACATTGGGGTTGATCATATGTGAAAGTTTGAAGAAATTCGACCCAACTGTTAAGGAGTTCAACACACAAGATTTGCGTTATGTATGTACCGATTACTGAAAACCAATTTAATTTTGCTACTTTGATTGTTAGCCTATTCACAACTACAATTTTTTGCCTTTTTAAATCTCCCGTGATGTCCATAAAAATGTTTTGAGCATTTTATTTCGCTGCTACTTAATTTCGCGAATTGCTACCACCATTGAACACTTAAACTTAAATCGTCTGAAAGTATTAATTTTTTTTATTTAGTTTATTCAATGAATGAATTGATTACCTTTCTTCATTTTCTCGTCAGACTTCTTGGAGTCTTGGGCAGCAGCTGTTTTACCCCATCTAAATGTACACTTATTTAGAACCATGGAATATTTATCGTTGAACACCAACCAAGGGTGTGGTTCCATCTCGGGCATCAACAATATACTCTGAAATACGAAAATGTCCCATAAAACAAGATATTAGGAATTGAAAGCAATACAGAAGTTCCTTACCTGGTTTTCTGGGTATCAATGTTTCTGTTGCCATGGTAACTACAACTTTTGTCCAAATTAAGAAATAACTAGACAGGCATAATCTCCTAAATGGACCCTATCCACATACCAATTTCATACACCTTACTTGAAAATTATTTTACATTTCCGTATCCATAGCAACCACAATTTTTTTTTCAAAACAAAATAGACATGCATAATCTCCTTATTAATCCCTATCCACATACCCAGTTTCATAGACCTAGCTTGAAAATTCCTTGAGGTATGGCAGGATGCAGATTTCTTGGCGGACCGCCTGACTATCAATTGACTATCAATTTAACTATCAATTGACAATGAGTGAGAGATTCTTTATATCATATGACACTAATACTGCAGAATATATATCATTTTATTGGAAAAACATACAAATTTGATAACATTATACTACACAAGTGTAGTATAAGAATATACGTACTTGTTATACCCGGATACAAGGAAAGTCATATGATATATAAGAATGATACATACCTTATACCTCTTGAATGAGACGTAAGCATCAGCCATAGCTTTCACAGCAAACGGTAGAACACCCAGAGAGAATCTCATCGAGTTTAATACAGCTATAATAGTAAATGCCTGAAAATAAATAGCATACACCAATAAATGCATAGATAACCACATACTGTAAAATCATTTCATTTCGTTGGGACAAAATTTCGTGGTTTTGGTAAAAAAGACAATTTCGTTGGGACTTGAATTCGTGGATTTTGCATTTTAGGTAATAAACAAGGGTCAAAATTAATGTTCATTGGGATTAAAGTTTGTGGTTGAGGTGAACCACGAAATCCACGAAATTTAATCCCCCACAAAAATTAATGATTTTACAGTATATGACTAACCTTAGTGATAATAGCATCACCACCAATCCCCCTAAACATCTCAATCTGAGATAAATCTCATCTCAAATATTGTCATGTGTCATTAAGATAATTTCCTTGGGAGGCAGGATTTAAAATTGGCATTGAAAACCAGAAAGCACTATTTTTAGTTTAATGCTATAAAAATAAGGAGTTTGAACTTCAGATTTATCTCAAATACAGACTCCAATTTGAGCAAAAATCTCAATTCGAGAGATTTCGAATTGAGTTGTTCAATACATGCTAATTAGCTGAGACAATCAGAAGTTCATCATTCTGTTGGATAGTCTTAACATGGCTTTGACAATTTAAGGGGTTTATGATGGTAAACAAGTATGCCAAGTTTGAAACCAATGTCTTGATCAACTTCATAAGTATTTAAGTTTCACATTTGTTACAAACGAACAAACAGACAACAGGGGCAATAATTATGTTGAAATGTTAGATAGTGATACATGACTTTGACAACGTAAGGTTTTAATGATTGTAAACAAGCATGCCAAGTTTATGATTGTAAACAACAAATTGTAGGCAACAAATATACTTACAATAACAGGGGTGAGTTCATTCCCACTAAGTACATAGGCCACGAACGTGATGACGGATGATATGACGGGAACTAAAGGGGCTGTAGCTGTACTGATACTCTGTACATACGCGCACTTCTCTAATATTGCTCGCTCCTTCGAACGGATCACTACAAAATAACATGTATAATTACATTACGCCAGTTGTCAATCAACAACCTTTAAATCAATTGTAACGGTAAATTATGATCACATGGTCCAATGGATTAACTTGAAAACCTTCGCCTGAAGCAGCCTTCGACAAACAAACAGGAGGAGAGATCTTGGCTTTGGCGTAAACCGACAAAACCGAAACAAATTTGATTGCGTTAGTCTGATGTGAAGGTCAACTGTTAAAGACTACTGTCAAATAATTTTATTTCAATGGGCCAAAATTTCTTAGTTTTGGTGAAAATAAGCCCATTACGTGGGGATGTAATTTCAAGGATTATTAAAATCATTGAAACAACCATCCACAAAATTAAATCCCCTTCCAATATTAATGATTTTACAGTATGCCATTAAAGTTAATACTTCAATTTCCATAGTAACAAAATATTCTTGGCTGTTAAACGCTATGTCATACAAGTTCATACTTGTACTTTCATGGGAACAAAATTTTCATGGCTGGCAAATACTATGCCATGACAATTGATATTCATATTTCCGAAGTAACTTAAAAAAATTCAGGCCACTAAAGAGTTATCCTGTGTATAAATTTCAATTATCTACATATTGAATACACAATCATGCAATTATAAAATAAATGTTTACAATACAAATAAAGTCATCATTAAATATTTACAAAAAACCTTGATATAATTATATGATGGCATACGCGTGTGATTAAGAAATATACAGAGGTGCAGTGTTGAGTATACTGGGTTTCTTAGCATCTAAAATGTAAATTAGCAACTGATTTAGATGTTCTTCAAATTTGTTTAAGATGAATATTTTTGCCATTCATTGAAAAACTTTAATACACCGGTATGTTATTTTCTTTTTTTGCAATATAACTAAATATTCTTACCAGCTATTGCTTTAGCGAAGGATTTTTCCCAAGCGTACATCTTGATTAACTTTATACACGTCAATAACTCGTTCATCATGCGTACCTATACAAACAATAAAACAACATACATGTATCAAAATATTGCCCCATAAATTGAAGCAAATTAATTTTATTCTATGAAATAATTAGAGAAATACACATTTAATACACTCAGGGACAAAAGAAACGCAAAACTTTTTCGTGGGTCATAATTTTCGAAATAAGTGCGATATATTGTTTTCGTTTAATGTAAATGATACATGGGTTACAACCTTGACATATCATCACTTTTCTACACAATTAAATGTGTTTGTAACCGGTTATTACCAGTTTAGGGTAAAACCTATTTTTCGCACATGGAGCACGTGCGAAATCGCAAAGCGGAACATTTCTATTGACAAATGACAGTGTATACATAACACTTATGAAAACTCATCAAATAAAAACATTTAGAATAACTTTAAACATGTCATGTTTGCCTGAACACACACGTTCTGAAGCAATCGGACTGCTCCAAATGGGTTCGAGTCCTTCTGATGTTGTCGGACAATTTCATTACCACCCTTCAATTATTGGAAGGCTACATGAACAATACCAGGCCTCTTGAACGGTTAAGGACCGCAAACACACAGGGAAACCAATGATAACCACTCAAAGACAAGACGGGACCATACGCATTCTTTATCGCAGGAACCGTTTCCGATCAGCCAGAATTACAGCTAGGATACATAGGAGCCCACGGGTATGCAAAATGACAACTTGTTTGAAAAAATAAAGTTCCTTTTTGAAAATATCGCACGTTCATTTTGATTCATTTTCTTATCAATTTACATTAAAGACGATAACGATACACTTTAAAGTCGTTAATATTTAGCCAATCAACGTCACATCTCTTTAAAAAAATATTTTAACAGCAGTATCATAAACACTGACTAAATTAATCTATCATTAACAAAATACACGTGCTTCCTAGTGCTTTTTCTAACAACCGAAATCATTAACATGCATGTACAGTTTATTAGTTCGCAATTGGTAGGTAATAATTTAATAAACAATCAATTTACAATGATTTGAAACTTCGTCTATGGTTTTCTTGGCTTTACAGCACATGGGAGGCGTTTATTCGTGAGTGAAACTTTATCCCACAACTATACATCATAAATATTATATCGTTGATGTTTAAAGTGCAGAGGTGTTCGTTGTGCTTACGCCAGATAATAAATGTGACAAAAATGTGACTTTTGCTATGTTGAACTGTTAGATTAAAAACTATGTAAAAATATTATTCAATGACAGAAATGACTGAAATTTTGAAGTATGGCTCATTAATATGTCACAAATGATTGTGTAAAATTTCAGTGAATTTGAAAAAAATAATAACTTTGAAAAATACCATTACATATGTTTTGCGTTTCTTTTGTCCCTGAGTGTACTTAAATATTTTGGGTAACAAAATAGCGAAAGGTGCTAAACCCTTACCATGCTCGATTCTCAGAGAGCATATGTATGTATGTAATTATTTAAACCTTTCAGTCAAGGATAACCCATGAAAGTGCAAGCACTTATTTCAAATGGGGTCCTGTGTTTTTTGCTGAAGGGACAGCAGGTGGAAGAGACAGTGGTGTGATACAAGGTATCCGGGCGCGATGCCCTAGCTCTTTCCGAAGAGACACCTTTGTTCTTTAACATGCCCGGTGTGTAGCACCCATACATGCGAGACTACCTCTGGGTTGCTAACCAGTTCATCTCTAGTTGGGTGGGAAACACTGAAAAGCGTTTCAAAAATGATCAAGTGCCCAGGCTGAGGATCGAACCCAAGACCTCTCGATCAGCAGTCAAGCAGGTTATCCGCTCGACCACCGTACCACCCTGATTGATCATCCGGTGCTGTATATTGCAGTCTACTTGATATCTGAAATCTGATCTTATGAGATTGACTCTGTTTAGCACCTAATTAATGATATTAATGATCAAAATATTGATATAAACCCGCAGGTAACTGTATCATTGTTAATGGAGAAAAACGGAGAAAAAAATCGTAAAGAAGTTTGGGGGACACAACAAAATGATCAGAGTTTCATATATTAAAGAGGCATTCCAGCGATTTATTATTATGTGGTCAAAGGGAAACAACTTGTGACTATTTTGGCTTGTTACGGAAATATGTTTTCATTATTTTCTCGGTAATAAGTGGGAGCTTTTTGTTGAAATTTTGAGGAGTTTAAGCAATAATGATTCTCATTTCATGTATAATATTCCTGAATAGATTTAAACGATCAAAGTTATAGGGAACGCCTCTTTAAGCCATACATTTTTTAAAGCCAGACTCAAATGTAAAAAATCTATAACCATTTTGTATCAAATTGAGAAAAATGCAAGCAATGTTTTTTTTTAAATTTAAATGGGACAACAAAATTTACACAGAACATGCATAGTCTTACCCGGTTATCTGTGACACGTATACATTTTCTCCGATAATAATTGGTCAGTTTAGAAATGACCAACTGAAATAAAGAGAAAATGTTAGAAATTTCATAATAAATAAACATTACAAATGCAAATTCACACACAATGAGTTTCAATTATTAACATTTGAATACTGTAAAATCATTTAATTTCGTAGGGACGGAATTTTGTGGATTTGGTAAAAAAGCCAATTTCGTTGGCACTTGAATTCGTGGATTTTGCATTCTAGGTAACAAAACAAGGGTCAAAATCAATGTTCGTTGGGATTAAAATTCGTGGTTGAAGTGAACCACGAAATCCACGAAATTTAATCCCCCACGAAAATTAATGATTTTACAGTACTTGTCCATTGTTCCCATTGAATCAGATACTTGGATGCTCTGAAGCAGCACGCTAGTACTGTAAAATCATTAATTCTCGTGGGGGATTAAATTTCGTGGATTTCGTGGTTTACCTCAATCACAAACTTTTATCCCAACAATCATTAATTTTGACCCATGTTTTATTACCTAAAATGCAAAATCCACGAATTCAAGTCCCAACAAAATTGTCTTTTTTACCAAAACCACAAATTATTTACAGTACTTTCTCGATGTGTGATGTTTGATCAAGAATTTTTTTTTTGAAATTCCAGACTTTGACAGAGTTACAATAACCAATCACAACAATGGACATACCCTGTTTCCTCGTATTTGGGCTCCCCCTCTAATTAACGCCCGCCGCCCACACGTCAAACGAACAATTAATTACCGCCAAGCAATTATTTACGGGTATTTACAGCACAGTCTACATGTTTATTAGCCATTATTGCATACGATAGGCAAAAAAAAAACGGTATTTTTAAGAAGGGGAAGTAATTTGTACTGGTTAAGGTAACGGCTAAGTGCCGTACTATACGGTACCGTTCCGTGGGGGGCGTTTATACAAGGTCCGACTGTGTATGGAATTATTTTTTTTCATAAAATGCATCGCCCCCAGATTGCAGAGTTACATATCTAGCTCATTAACCACTGAACTACAGTCATGGCTCAACAAATAGCAAAATAGAGTAGAGGAATATAGGAGACATTATAAAAGCATTATAATATTACTTACCATAAATGGATAAAATGCTAAGAAGGTCCCCATAGTGATAAGAGCCCAGGGTCCGATCAAGTATAGCATGTATATAAGACCAAGAACAAGGATCACAGGACCTGGAACAATTAAGGGGCCAATAGCTGCACTTTCAAATATTCTCTGACCGTCATTACTCAGTAGATTCACCAACTGAAATACAAGAAGTAAAATAGTCAACAAACCTCAAATATGAATCGGTTGCTTAGCAACCATTCAAAATAGGTTCAATTTCCCACATTCTGAAATGAAGTTAAATGGCCAATTAACATCAAAATTAATATGAATACAGTCCAACCTGCCTTAACGGTCACCTTTAATCGGCGGTCACCTGGTGTAAACGGTCAGTTTCTGACGCCCCCAACGAAATTTGTTCTATTTTACACGTTGATTTAGCGGTCACCTGCTGTCCGCGGTCAGCGGTCACCAAAAGTGCTTCCCAAATACTCAATATGGCCCCTATTAGGCGGCCAGGCGCCGGTCCGGCAGCCAGGCGCCGATCCGGCGGCCATCTATATAGCTTGAATCATCCGCGGTAATTTCAAACCCTTGTCACAGAAAACAATCATCAGTTTACACGTGACTGCGAACGAGAATGGCTTCGATACACGCTGTAGCCAATCAGAGTTGTTTATTCAAAGTGCGATGATGCGATGTTTACATACCGCCGCTAATCCGATAATTGCTCTACTTACTGGTTCCGCGCGTCACACGCTGTGTATATACAACGATACATCCGGGTTCTTAAAGGGAACCAGTGCGCTGTTACCCAGCTTCTATGTCAATTATGCATTGTTTACCGCACAGCGAAATATACGACTGGGAATCAGTAAACTGTAAACAACGGTGTTGTGAATTTTGTGACCATTAACGCTCAAAGAGCAATAAAACAAACGATTAGCACCTCTGATGAGTATATTTCATCAAAGTCGATCGACACAATTAAGGCTATAGATCTGTACCAATTAAAAGGTATTTACGTGTAATTACCGTATTACGAGAAAATTGTTGTGTTTATCATCGCTCCTTTCAATTTCGTTTTGACGGTTTGCACGCTTTAGACTATTGTTTTTTATTGCTCAAAGTTTGTCATACGAGCAATTATACGTTCAGAAGTGTGTTTTATTTTATTCTCTTCAAATATTTCTGACTGTCAACATCTATCAATCATGCCTTCTGCATGACGTCGTTTAGCGTCAATAAAATGTCAAAGACAACCAAGCAGATTTCATCGTTTTTTAGCGGTGTTACTAATCCAGAGAGGTAAAGTGTCTGCTTGTTCAGGGCAGACAGGCCAGGGCAGATAGGCCAGTGCAACCCTTTACAACAAGAGGCATACTTTAAATTACCATTTATGTATAACAACCCATTATGATACACCAGGTCCTGTCTCATTAAATAAATCGACCCCCCTTGCCCAGTATTCAGCCCCTCCGTTAAGTGGTCACCTGGCTTAAGCAGCCAAATTGGCTGCATCCCTTGGCTGGCTGCTTAAGGCAGGTTGGACTGTATGTCACTTAGTAACCATTCAAAACATATGTCTAATGTCTAGTAAAGTTTAAAGTTAGAAATCATTCAAAATATTTTCAAAGTTTTAGTAAAATTTTAAAGTGTATAGAGCTAATATTATTCTAACAGTCATTCATTGTCAAAATAATTACTTGCATTGTTTTTTAGTATGATACTAGACTACCTTAATTGCAAATTAAAACTTTGGATGGGTCCGTGTACTTTGCTTCAATTGTCGAAAAATTAACAATTCTTATAGTTTCATAGGGTGTTCTAGAACACTTTCGTATGAAAATGGACAGTTCGCATGTCGGATAAATCACAGCGAGAGTTTCTGTTAAAACTGAAGCGAAAAATGATCTAATGGATATGAAAGCATAATTGTTTTTCATTTTTTGAAACTTTTAAAAAAAATCTTCCGATATAGCTCTATACACTTTAAGTTCACAATTTCCCACATTCAGCCAAACTTCCTTTATTTCATGAATTAATCATCAGACGAGTGTATTGAATGATATCATAGGAATCAGCATGTGAACTTACAATGGTTAATTATAAAGTGTTATTCTCTTATGACTTAAGTATTGTTAAATGTAATCTTTATAAAGTAAATGTATACATGTTAGTTTACAAATGTAACTGAATGTTAATGTTCTTTAAAGTGTATAGAGCTATATCTAACGGTCATTTCATGTCAAAATAATTACTTGCATTGTTTTATGCATGATACTAGACTACCTTAATTGCAAATTAAAACTTTGGATGGGTTCTGTGTACTTTGATTCAATCATCGAAAAAATAGATCATTCATATAAATTCAACCGTCGTAGTCTAGAACACTTATCTATGAAAACGAACAATTTGCATGTCCAATAAATCACACACAGAGCTTCTGTTAAAGCTGAAGCGAAAAATGATCTAATGGATAAGAAAGCATAATTGTTTTTCATTTTTTGAAACTTTTAAAAAAAATCTTCCGATATAGCTCTATACACTTTAAGTTCACAATTTCCCACATTCAGCCAAACTTCCTTTATTTCATGTAATAACCATCAGAAGATTGTATTGAATGATATCATAGGGATCAGCATGTGAACTTACAATGGTTAATAATTAAGTGTAATTTTCATATGACTTAAGTATTGTTAAATTTCCTCTTTATATAGTAAATGTATACATGTTGATATACAAAATTTTTAATGTAACTGAATGTTAATGTTCTATAAAGTGTTTTTAGTATGATACTAGACTACCTTAATTGAAAATTAAAACTTCGGATGGGTTCTGTGTACTTTGATTCAATCATCGAAAAAATAGATCATTCATATAAATTCAACCGTCATGTTCTAGAACACTTTCGTATGAAAACGGACAATTCGCATGTCCAATAAATCACACAGAGAGCTTCTGTTAAAGCTGAAGCTAAAAATGATCTAATGGATAAGAAAGCATAACTGTTTTTCAGTTTTTTATTTATTTTTTTAAATATTGTCACATATAGCTCTATACACTTTAAACAAGACTGCCTTCAGTAAACGCTTATCCCCTGACCAGTGGAAGCCTTGTCCATAATATAACAAATAGCTGAGTCATTCAGGGATCATAATTCTGTTGAAATGTTTGTTTAAGTGCGAGAAGGCTTTGATAATGCAATGAATTTATAAACAGGCATGCCAAGTTTGAAAGATGCCAAGACTTCAAAAATATTTTTAGTTTCAACATTCTGTGGCAGACGGCCTATTATTAAGTCCCCTCAGGTTTCCATGGGACACGGGTGCCCGTATTGAGGTATATAGTAAAGGCAACAAAGGACCGTATCTCTCACAAAAATTGACCCAGCAAAAATGACACCCTTTACCGTCAACTTTACATTAAGGTTGTTAATCTGTCAAAAATTGAATAAATTCTGCCCGACATTTTGTGAGAAGTTCAACACACAAGATTTGCGTAACGTACGGACGGACAGCACCAACGCTATATGCTATATGAGAGGGGTCACAACAAACCATTGTACTACTACTATACCTCTCCAACAGTTTTATCTTCCAGACTTCGTAACTTTAATATCTTCCTAAACAAGAGTCCTTGTGTGGCTGTTTTAACTCGTACTCCTTCAAATAAACCAGAATTATCACAATGTATAGTAAATGATGCAATCAAGCGCTCAGTAGTGCTACACTACGAAAGGGCTTGCTTCAAACAAGCGCTACAGACCGGCTTAGCAGACCGTTGCGCTTTGCGGAACCGAAGTGGTCCATAGCACAAGAAACAGCTAGGTAGCACTAACCTAGCAAACTGTAAAGAAATGGTATGCTTTTGGCAAACATGTTCACTGGTAGCATGTGAATAGTAAAGCACAACCAAAAAGCCCTCAATAGCACCTTGGCTATGCAATGGGCTCAAGGCTAACATTGTGCATTTTCTGATTGAGAATGACACTTCCAAAAGATTACATTTATATCGAATTTCGAAAACTGGTTAGTAAGAAATAATGTCTTTGGTCCAGCGGTCAGTGCACTTGATTTCTATCCCTGTCTCGGAAGGTCATACAAGATCATTTGAAGTTTGGACATACAGACAGATGGGCGGTGGGCGGACAGACGGACAGGTAGACTGACAGACGTCAGGCATCCAGCACAAAATGAGTATGACATTTATATAAAATGGAGGAATAACATTATAATCATAGTTCCCTTACCTGTTGTGTAGTTCAAATACCAGGACAATGCGAAGAATAGAGATCTGCAGAGCTCTGTGCCGACTAGGGCAAGTACTAAGGCTACTCCTATCCCTATATTAACATCCCCAGAGTTCAAGTAGGACAGCAAGGAATGTAATACAAATGCCTGAAACATCAAACATAGCTCATGAAGAGTATAACATATACGTGGAGCCTATCACAGGTACAGGGTTTCATTGATTAAATAAATTGCATGAAACAAAAAAATTTCACACGGTAAATTAGTAGATCAGTGGTTAGAGCGCTCGTTGACCAATCCAGCCACCAGGTTCAAATCCGGGTGGAGGCACATAATATTCATATGCCTGCCATATTCAGCCGAAAGCTGACTGGCAAAATAAAGACTATGCTCAGCAAGAGAGAGGGAGAGTCCGAAAAATTTGTTTCAAGCAAGTTTATTTTTTAAATCGATGAAACCGTGTGCCTGTGGAGCCAATCTGGACATTGTATTTCCCAAAGCATCTCAAGTAGAAATCTCAGCTCAATTTGAGATTTTGTTTAAATTAAAGTCTGAACTTAAGAGCAATCTCAAGTTTGAGTTTTTGAAATTTTACTGTTACAAACTCAGAATAATGCTTGTGATGCCAATTTCGATTCCAACCTACCATCATGATAATTAACTGAAAATTTCAACACAGGCCAATATTTGAGATGAGATTTAGCTCAAGTTGAGATGCTTCGGTTGATCAGAGCCAGGGCTGGTTAGATGCAACATTTATTCTTTACAGATGTACTGTCGTGTATTGGAGGCAATGTCTATTGACTACACAATGAAAATGCTAGACGTTACATAATATAGGGTTGCTCAGTCCCTTTTAATCATTAAAAATTTATTTTTAAAATTATTATGTTCTTACTATTACATAATTATAAACATTCTATTAAGACAAGTATAATATGTGGAACTTGGAGAAACAATGAAATTTTAAAGCATCATAGTAAGCATGAAAGTATATAATTACATTAAATAGGTTCAATACAGTTCATTTATTATATTGAAGATACCTGGCAATCGCTTTCTTTTTAAGTTTAACAATAAACATGTATTCACATAATTATGTACATATTGATGGCTTAGAATGAGTAGGTCGTAACTACCGAATCGATATTTTGAGAAAACACGAAAAAACTGTCTGACATTTACTCTTTACTTATGGTAAAACAAACTTTTACAACTTCATTTTGGTCAACATGACAAGTTCAGATTTTTATGAAAATGGGCTCATAAGAAGCGCCTTGTGATGCTTATTCTAAATATGTATGAATCTTAAAAGGTCGTAAGTGGCACTTACGACCTTCTAATTCTAAGTCATCGATATATACATTATCATATTTTATCACTGATAGAATGAGTAGAGAGTTCATCAATCAGAAGAGCTCCAAGGTATATATAGTGCGCCCAGGAAAATAAGAAAGGTGGGAAAAGTTGGAAGAAGCCACAAAGGTGGAAAAAATCAAGTATGTACGCTTTATCAGTGTTATTTTAGTAAACAATATTATAATTGACAGTATATTTGTTAAAGTAAATAATTTGAAACAATATACCAATACGGTCAATGTTTGTAACATCACATTATCCTTGGACCTGGGTGCACTATAGTACAAAAGTCATATATCGTATAGCATTGTTAACACTTTACAGTACAACCTTTGTAGAGCAACAGCCTTTGGGAGGTGTAAATATTGGACATTGTGTAGAGGTTGTTGTTCTACAGAGGTTAAATCGCCTAGTAAGGCGAAATTTTGATACAGAAGGTGTTGTTATAGAGAGGTTGTATATGTATGTGCCTCAACTACAACAGCATTGGGACAGCAATAATATACCTTAAGAAGAACTGCTTTTGCTAAAATTATGTAACTGTCATATAAAATCCAAACACCATAATACCCATGGAGCATTGTAAACCAAATTTTAAATTATTGTAATTCGCTGATATTGCAATTTCTAATTGTCCATGTGACGCATGTATGAGATTACGAGAAACATACAGCAACCCAGAGAAATCTACCATCTGTCTGGAGGTCCGAAATTTTTTCTGCAGCATGGTGCAACTTTGATTAAAAAAAATTTCTTTACGTCAAGGTGTAAACAGGAAATCAAAATATCTAGTGACATATGTGACAAAGGCTGTAGTAATATAGTGTCAACAAGATATTTGAAAAAAGTATGCCCCCCTCATGACAACGATATTACCTTCACTTTTGACCTACTGACCTCAAAATCAATTGAGTTCATTTAATGTGCTGACAAAAATCCATGTAAAGTATGAAAATCGTAGGGCAAAGTAGTCTTGAGTTATTGAACAGAAATCCTTTTGGTCAACAAACCGACAGAACGCCAGACAAAAAGACCGACAGACTGACGGACGTGTGCAAAGCAAAATACCCCCCTCATCTAAAATGAAGTAATGAATAAAGCATATTTGGGAGCATCCGGCATACAGTTATTTTTTAGATAGCGGACAATTCCCAACAGCAAAATGTTAAAAGATTCAAGACCCAGGAAATACTTGTGATCTATTGTATATATAATATATCATCAAGGCGTTCAACACACAAGATTTGTTACGTACAGTCATAGGGGTCCATGTACAGACATACGGACGGACAGCACCAATGCCGTATACCCATGGTTCTCAATTAGTTTAACTTAGCAGGTCGAAATGCTTAATCAACAGATCTAAATATAAGTGAGTGTCTCAGGAGGCACAAAAATCCTAGCAGGTCGAAATGCTTAATCAACAGATCTGAATATAAGTGAGTGTCTCAGGAGGCACAAAAATCCTAGCAGGTCGAAATGCTTAATCAACAGATCTGAATATAAGTGAGTGTCTCAGGAGGCACAAAAATCCTAGCAGGTCGAAATGCTTAATCAATAGATCTGAATATAAGTGAGTGTCTCAGGAGGCACAAAAATCCTAGCAGGTCGAAATGCTTAATCAACAGATCTGAATATAAGTGAGTGTCTCAGGAGGCACAAAAATCCTAGCAGGTCGAAATGCTTAATCAACATATCTAAATATAAGTGAGTGTCTCAGGAGGCACAAAAATCCTAGCAGGTCGAAATGCTTAATCAACATATCTAAATATAAGTGAGTGTCTCAGGAGGCACAAAAATCCTAGCAGGTCGAAATGCTTAATCAACATATCTAAATATAAGTGAGTGTCTCAGGAGGCACAAAAATCCTAGCAGGTCGAAATGCTTAATCAACATATCTAAATATAAGTGAGTGTCTCAGGAGGCACAAAAATCCTAGCAGGTCGAAATGCTTAATCAACATATCTAAATATAAGTGAGTGTCTCAGGAGGCACAAAAATCCTAGCAGGTCGAAATGCTTAATCAACATATCTAAATATAAGTGAGTGTCTCAGGAGGCACAAAAATCCTAGCAGGTCGAAATGCTTAATCAACAGATCTGAATATAAGTGAGTGTCTCAGGAGGCACAAAAATCCTAGCAGGTCGAAATGATTAATCAACAGATCTGAATATAAGTGAGTGTCTCAGGAGGCACAAAAATCCTAGCAGGTCGAAATGCTTAATCAACAGATCTGAATATAAGTGAGTGTCTCAGGAGGCACAAAAATTCTAGCAGGTCGAAATGATTAATCAACATATCTAAATATAAGTGAGTGTCTCAGGAGGCACAAAAATCCTAGCAGGTCGAAATGCTTAATCAACATATCTAAATATAAGTGAGTGTCTCAGGAGGCACAAAAATCCTAGCAGGTCGAAATGCTTAATCAACAGATCTGAATATAAGTGAGTGTCTCAGGAGGCTCAAAAACAAAGCAAGTTTGGCGATTACCGTAAATACGCAGCCATAAGTCGCATGCAGCCATAAGTCGCAGGGGGACTTTTGAATAAAAAATCAAAGTTTTTGTCTAAACCCTTTCAAAGGTCGCATGTATAGTTTTCCATTTTTGTGAAAGCTGAAATCATGTGCTCATTGTCAGGTGTCGAAGGAAATGTGGTCATTTTCAGCTAAAGTTGGGAGGAATGTGGTCATTTTCAGACAGATTATGGAGGAGTGTAGTAATTTTCAGACAAAGTTGATGGGAATATGGTCATTTTCAGATAAAGTCAGGGAGATGCTGTCAGTTTGAGATAAAGTCAGGAGTAATGTAATGATTTCCTGACAAAATCGGGAGTAGTGTAGTAAACTCTTCCATAAGTCGCGGGGTGACTTTTTAATTTTTTTTGGGACTGTTTTCACCCGACTTATGGCTGAGTATTTACAGTATGTGAAATATTATAAGCAAGGGTGCATACATATTTCTAATGCAAAGGAGGCTTATATTTACTTACAGGTGTCGACAATTGAAACGCGATGCCTATCATTGTAATGACCAGACTTATAAGGAGTCTCGTTAACAGAAATCGTAAAACAGGCCGAAGGAAAGATGCCTTTTTAGGGCCGTGTTTCCGGAGATCCTCCTCCCATAAGCGTTCTAATCTAGAAAGAATCGGAAATAAATTCAAAAAATAAACTTTCTGCATGTAAAATGTATATTTTTCAAACTCTGTTCGACAATGTCAGAAAGCCCTGTAAAGAGTGGAGTGTATTACATCAGGCATATAAGGAGTGGAGTGTAGTCATAAGAATATAAAATCTATAAAGCACATAAGACACATCGATAGCTAAGAATGAGAAGGTCGTAACTACTACTTACGACATTATAAGACTGATACATATTTGAAATCTGCATCATAACGTGCTTCTTATGAGCCTATTTTGATGAAAATCGAACTTGTCATGTTGACCAAAAAGAAGTTGTAAAAGCTTGTTTAAACCAAAGATAAAGATTAAATTTCAGACAGTTTCTTCTTGTTTTTTCAAAATATTGATTTTGTAGTTACAACCTTCTCATTCTAAGCCAGTAACATGTAGCTACCTGTTAAAAGGAGGCAAGCATCAAATAGGATTGCCATGTTACATGCTAATTACTACACTAATTAGTTAGCAAACATGACAAGCATATATACATGCATACTATTTGATCATTATGTAGCACTGCAACTAAAGAACATGCATAAAAATTTTGGGAATTTTTCTTCAAAGAACATGCATATAAAGTTTGGGAATTTTTACCAAAGATCATGCATATAAAGTTTGGGAATTTTCTATAAAAAAAACCAGGAATGTTTAAAGTTTGGAAATTTTTTATCAAAGAACATGCATATAAAGTTTGGGAATTTTCTATAAAAAAACATGCATATAAAGTTTGAGAATTTTCTATAAAAGATATGCATGTTTAAAGTTTCTACTTGGTTTGCCTACAACTAATTTGGTAAAAAACAATAGATGTAAGTAAGCAAAGGGTTAATCATTATGGTAAACATTCAATTAAGAGCATTTTATAATTTCAATTATTGTAATTTTAAATTAGCTGAGAATTTGTAGCACAATTAAAAAGCAATATCAACATCACACATGCAAAGTCATTATTATGCAAAAACTAACATACCCAATGGTGCAGTAAAAAATCTTATCTTGTCATAATAATTTCATTTAAATATGAACCAATCCTCTTAAATGAATGCTCCAACAAATTGACATTACGCCATTTTAACAGTAAATTGTAGCCATATGAACCAATGGATTAACTTGAAAACCTTCGCCAAGCAGCCTTCAACAAAAAATCAGGAGGAGCGATCCCAACTCTGGCGTAATGTCAATTGCAATGGTTAGTTTGCGTATATTAGAAATAAACTACACACTCAAGAACACACATGCACACATGCACACACTTACAGGTCCTAGAAATTGGCTAACAATGGTCAATATCAAAAGAACCACATTCAACGCCAGTCGTGTTTTTATAAAGGCTAACATTGCACGTGCAAAGGACGCTTTCTTTGGACCATGCTTTTTAACTTCTTCAGACCATATTCTATCTAATCTGCAAATGATATTGGAAATCTAGTATAATTATATATCACATGAATTTCCTTGTATCCGGGTTAGTATAGCGAGTATGTATAAGCTTATACATACTTTCTTATACTACATGGGCGTGTTTTTTCCAATAATTTGATGCATATTTTGCGTTTTTAGTGTCATATGATATCAAGAATCTATCACTCGTTGTCAATTGATAAATTCATATTAAACTCGTCCAGGAAATATTATTAAGCTCGCCAAAGGCTCGCATAATAAAATTTCCAAAACTCGTTTAATATAAATTTATATCAATTGACAACTCGTGATAGAACCTCTATATCCCTAACAGGGGATCACAATATCGTTTGTAGCAAAACCACTACAGACTCAAATTTTCGACCTGGCGGTCTCTTTCAAGAGATATGATTCACTAACAATTTTGTCTACATTTTTAGTACAGCTTGACACTTTGCATTGTAACTTGATATTACGTCTCCATGACGTCATTTCCCGTAATATTGAAAGATATGACATCATGACTTATGGATTGATGTGTACAACATGCGATAAGACGGTATATGTTGGCGAAACAGGAAGGGAACTTGAAAGAACGCATGGAGGAACACCAGCGCGATATTCGACTTAACAAGGAAAGGGCAGTATCGTTTCATTTTAACAGTATAGGGCATTCAATTAAGAATCTTAAGGTGGCTTCGCCTCATTAAAGACAGTGAATGAATAAAAAGCTCAACAACAAATTTCCATCTGGACTTAATTCCAGAGAAGTACATCAAATGTAACATGACGTCATGTTGTCATATCTTTCAAACAGTCACATACATATCACGAACAAAATGTAAGCTTTATACTACTGAGAGTCTGGAACACATAATCAAAGCACAATCAAATCAGATAAATAATCAATCAATCAATCAATCAATCAAATAAATAGTTGTCAATGTTTGACCTTAGGTGACCTAGTTTTTGACCTGTCAATGATTGATAACCAATCCTTATGGTTTGACGAAGGTCAGGTTTGTTTGACGAAGGTCAGGTTTGTTTGACGAAGGTCAAGACTAGTTTGAAGAAGTTCAGGTTTGTTTGACGAAGGTCAGGTTTGTTTAACGAAGGTCAGACTAGTTTGAGGAAGGTCAGGTTTGTTTGAGTTGGTTCAGAGGTTTAGAAGTATACCCCCATTGCAGTCAAATAGTCATTTGTTGCAAAGGCTATGGTAACCTTGACCTTCGACCAACTAACATAAAATTCATTATAAAGTAAAATTCATTATTTCGCCTCCTCAATAGCCTAATGGTTGAGCGTTCGCTTTGAGTGCAGGAGGTCCAGGGTTCGATCCCAGGCTGTGTAATACCAAAGACAAAATAAAAATGGTACCAGAAATTCCCATGCCAGACGCTCAGCACATAAGGGAAACTTGTTTCTCATCTCTCATACTCTCTTTACAATGGATAACATCAGGAATGAGGTGTCCAGAGTGATCAATGTAAGTAGGGAAAACTAGTTTCAAAATCTAACAAGATGCGGTGGCTGCGGGGTTGCCTTCATAGCACTTAGAAACGCAGATCCCTACTAGGCTGAAAACTAAAAACGTGTTAATCCAAAACTGCGCAGAACAAGGCGATCTATATTGATTTGACTACCACGTATAATGTGGAGTTCGAACAAATTCCCATTCGAGTGCTGGGTTGTGGTGTTCTCAGGACAAGTGGCATATAAATGATAGTTTATAGTTTCAAAATCTACCTTAATTAAATAAGCATACTTTATTAAGCATAATTTTATAACAATACAAAACCAAGTACAGTAGTTTCTGACGTTTCGAAAATATTTCAAGTTTTCCTCAGGGTACAAATATACAAATACACTTTATAAACTAATTCATTATAAAGAGACAAGAGTAAAATAACATATTCCCTACCTGTCAGCATTTGTTGAACACTGCTCTGACTTGCCAACCTTGATATGAGCAATGGCTTCAATACCTTTCTTATATATGCTCCACATCATTGAGCTCTGCCAACTGAACGTGGTCAATGACAGACAACCAGCATTTGAGGTAGGGAACTCCGTCTTTGCGCTAAAATTAAACTTTAATATTATCCTATCTGAGCAGGGCCCAAAGATCTCAATTTTCTAAATTTTCATTCAATTGTAACATTCAAGTCACATTATTGTTCTCACAACTTTTTCCGGTCATCCATAACATACAATAAATCATGGAACCATTAGGCTTTTTTTATACATATGACCAATATTCGATGATAGAATGTTTACTATTTCTGTCATAGTATAATATGAAGACGCTTGAGATGTAATACAAACACAAATTTGAAATACCAATATTACATAATTTGCCTGCGTAAACTGATATATTCATGCAAGAACCTTGTAATACAATCATTCATAAAGGTTAAGATCAGGTCAAATTTGTCAAGCGATATTCCTTTGCTACAGTGTACTGATATGTATAAACTTTGGCTGCATGAAGAATGGAATTAAAAAGAAAGTCTTAATATTCATACTAACCTCTTCTCGAACCTCAATGGTAGGGCTCCTTTAAATGCATCTTTATAGCGTTTGAATTGTTTCCTATGTGACCCTTTATCTGGGGACATCACTGCTCCATCAAGGGCTAGCAAACTGTAAAACATAATAATACATGTAGATCAAATATCAGGGATCAATTATTAAGGGTCAGTCAGGGTTTCTACTGACTCCGAGGCATAATGCCGAATCCTGAAAAAAAGTCTGCAAGAATGTTTTGAATGCCATTAGCACACTAACCTACACTTGACCTACGTTTCAAACAAAGTTTTATTGTAAAAATTCAGATTATGGAACTTCAAATGACCAAAACTTTTACTTTGCGCAGAAAAGATCCTTTGTAGCAAGTCTGGATTTACGGTTTATCCCAGAATTGTTGGACCCTGCTAATATCAGTGTCTCACATGCAAGACATCAAGAATTAACAAGCCTGAGTTCAACAAACACTTATGCCCTGGTGAAAACCTTGTCTAAAATAACATAAGCTAGATCAATCTTTTTGAAAACAATGACGCCAAGGAATAACAACATTCAAAATGAATGATAACATTTTCGGAAGGCAAGACAATCACTATATTGCTGACTTAGAATGAGAAATTCGTTACAAACAAGCAAAAACTCTGTAAACTAAACTTGACTTGTCAATAAAAAACATTTTGGACTCAAGTTTAGTCAACATGAAAAGTTCCAATTTTTATGAAAATAGGCTCATTAGAATATTACGTCTCGTAATGCAGATTTCTAATATTATAAATCTTATAAGATTGTTAGTAGTACTTACCGGTATTAACCTTCTCATTCTAAGCCAGCGATATATGCCTCTTGCATCAGTGGACACCGGGGTCACACAGGTAACAGTATCATTGAAAAAGAATTTTTAAAAATTGTTTAAATTTGTAATATGTATAGAATAAGGAAACATAAATTTCCAGAAAATTTTTAATTTTCCCAAAAATATTTTTGCTCATTTTCAAAGATAGTGTTACCTGTGGCCAGGGCCAGGGTATAAAACATTCAGAATGAATGCAACACTTTCGGACAGACAAGACAATTACTATATGCCTCTTGCAACCGTATAGACACCGGAACATAACATTCAAAATAAATGAAAACTTACCTTCTAGTCATATCATCCAGTCTTTCATCGACAGTATTAGCATTATCAACAACATCTACATGACCTACGTCCACTATGTCCGATTCATCGTCGGAACTTGTACTAGAATCATCAGCAAGCATGACAGTCTTTTCATTAACTTCAGCATCATTTCTTTCATTTCCATCAGCAGCACTGGCTTCGTCCAAATCTACAGCTGTTTTTTTGTTAGTATTAATTTGATCAGTTTCAGTATCCAAATCATGCACACTGGTATGGGGTTCTGCGCTCGCATTGGCACTTGGCCCCAAACTTTCATCCGCTTGAGTTTTTGGTATGTTGTTAAGTTTATTATCATCTTCTGATGTGATAGTTATAGAAGTGTTTTGGTTGTCATGACCATCCTCTAGCAGAGTTTTCTTGTCTGATTCCATTTTCGTTTGTGTTAGGTAGACCTTTTGCAGTTCAATTAAGAGCTACCTGTCTGTACATTTGTGGTGATTCCTGTATCCACAATACGGGTAGTAATCATATTAAATTCCGCTCATCAAATTTATCAAGACCAAAGCATGGACGTACTGAAAATTTTCACTTTTATCAATACCAAGTACGGATGTATCGAAAATGTTACTTTTACAAAGATTGAGTACAGACACACAAAAAAGACACTTTTAAATCCGGATCGAGGTCACCAGTAGTATTGATTTATGAGCTTTTGCTTACTTCCCAGCAGTGAATGTTAGTATTAATTTAGCACATCCTTTTCCTTTTCATTAACACCAAGGTAGCTCTATCTGTTCACTATGCAGACTGAGTACTATTGGTGTCGTAGTTCAATTATGTTCCTACCTGAAATAGGATAATGTGATAAGTAATTTCATAATGATATTGTGACAAGCATGGTATCCTGTAACAGCCTCGGATGATCATTCTAACATATTGTATTACAGTTTGATCTCAATGAAGGGTCTGAATATAGTGGTTTCTACTTTCATAATACATTGTATCTGCAAACTTCTTAATCACAGTAAAATCAAGAATTTTTGTGATGTCAAAACTTTGTGAAGTTGTTATTTACCGGTGTACTAAAAGAATAGATTGCTTAAATTTTTATGTTTGCAGATCCTACCTGTCTCTTATAGAATTATAAAAATTACAAGAGGGCCCAAAGGGCCCTAGGTCGCTCACCTGTTGCACATTGGTCTAGGTATCAGTACAACTTAAATTCTGACCATATTCCATGAAGATTGGATCAAAACAGGGGTCTCTAGAGTGAGCACAACGTTTTTCTAAGATTTGACCTAGTGTTTGACCCCACATGACCCAGTTTCAAACTTGGCCTAGAATTTATGGAGAACAACATTCTGACCAAATTTCTTGAAGATTGGATCAAAACGGCAACCTCTGGAATGAACACAATCATTTCTAAGATTTGACCTAGTGACCTAGTTTTTCACCCCACATGACCCAGTTTATAACTTGTCCTAGATTTCATGGAGAACAACATTCTGACCAAGTTTTATTAAAATGGGATCAAAACGGTGACCTCTGGAGTGTACAAAAGGTTTTTCTAAGATTTGACCTTACGTGACCAAGTTTTTGACCCCACAAGACCGAGTTTTGAACTTGGCCTAGATTTCATTGAGAACAACATTCTGACCAAGTTTCATGAAGATTAGATCAAAACTGTTGCCTCTAGAGTGAATACAAGCAATTGTTGATGGACGGATGGACGGACAACGAGCGTGATCACAAAAGTTCACCTTGTCACTATGTGACAGGTGAGCTAAAAACTAGGTTACATTGAATTCTTGAGTAAATCACACTATGATCAATTCGGAAATGAATCACTATCTTAAAGGTACAATTCACCACAACAAATACCCCATCAATCTAGACTGCTCACAATCCTGTATGATTAACTTGATATCCAATCTACATATTTATGCATGAAGTTATTTTGCATTCTTATCTTGATTTGAATGACATGTTAATCAAGACTGTGCAACATCTGGTTGGGGACAGTATTGTAAATTTTTAATGCAAGTTTTTTTCAACTTTGGGGAGTGGGCAAATATTCAGGGAAATACTGTAAAATCATTTAATTTCGTTGGTTTTGGTAAAAAAGACAATTTCATTGGCACTTGAATTCGTGGATTTTGTATTTCAGGTAACAGAACAAGGGTCAAAATCAATGTTCGTTGGGATTAAAGTTCGTGGTTGAAGTGAACCACGAAATCCACGAAATTTAATGCCCCACGAAAATTAATGATTTTACAGTTACTGCTAATTTGGTCATTTATCATACAATGAGGAACTGGTTTGTTGTGGTGGAAATAGAAGTCATCTATGTTTTAAGGAAAATTACTACATGATAACAGGAAGTAAACAAATTGTATTACAAGATATGCCCTAATTCTCAAAAATATAAAAGGATCGATGGCAACATGTACCGGGTATCCCTTATCAATAAAACCTGGTTTAAAATCATTGATTTTCATAAACCACTTTCAATTTTTATTATGTAATTAACTAGACTCCCAGTGAATCTGTATATGATCCATTCTTGGCTAATTTGAATTTAGGCATGAGAATATAACATGTAAGATGTGTGATTCTCCGACCCCCATAAAACCATTGGACGGGGAAAATAAATGGGGTTACCCTTCTGGGGCCAAAAAAAAAACAAACAAAAAACATGTAAGACTGTAACCCACCAGACCAGAATAAATATACTCAAAGATTATAAGATACCCTACTATGTTTTATAATATTTCTTTTTGTCAGGTTTTGATCTCCAGGCAGATAATAAATAACTTTCTTTCAATTTCCTCTTTTTTGAAAGAAAATAAAAGAGGGCATGAGAAATAGGCGGAGGCATGAGAAATAACGAGGTTAAGAAAAAGGGGGCATGAAAAATAAGGGGTTAAGAAATAGGGGGCATGAGAAATAATGGGTTAAGAAATAAGGACATGAGAAATAAGGGGTTTAGAAATAGGGGGCATGAGAATTTATAAGGTGTTAAGAAATAGGGGACATGAGAATTAAGGGCTTAAGAAATAGGGTCATGATAAATAAGGGGTTAAGAAATAGGGGACATGAGAATAAAGGGCTTAAGAAATAGGGGACATGAGAAATAAGGGGTTCAGAAATAGGGGCATGAAAATTAAGGGCTTAAGAAATAGGAGCATGAGAAATAAGGGGTTCAGAAATAGGGGAACGAGAAATAAGGGGTTAAAAAATAGGGGGCATGAGAAGTAAGGGCTTAAGAAATAGGGGCATGAGAAATAAGGGGTTAAGAAATAGGGGGCATGAGAAATAAGGGGTTAAGAAATAGGGGCAGGAGAAATTCGGGGTTAAAAAATAGGGGCATGAGAAATACAAGACAGGGAAGGATAATAAACTCTGAATTTTATTACTGTAAACCTTGAAATTATTTCGCGCGATTTAAGTTCGCGGTGTTCGCGGTTAGTACAAATCCGCGAAATTAAATAGCCGCGAACATGTCCAGGACAAGAAAAACGCGAAAGTTTCTCGTTTTTGAAGGAAATTCATCATTTTGGTACGACGTTTATAACACCGAATTATAATTGCTATTTTGTCAAAATATGGAATGTTAAGTGTATGTACTTTTTCTATATAAAGCCTTTTATGATCACGGTACAATAATGAAAACACTTAAAAAAAACATTCTTAAAAATGTGTTTAACAATACACTCAATATATGAACATGCGTGTAAATAGCGCTGTTTATTACCGGGTATGTCATAATACAAAATGACTGACAGTGTCAATAAAACTGTGAAAACATCACCAGCGTAGTTTTCAATTTGTGTAAACAAATACAAAAGGTAACTATCTACATTAAAAAGAGTTTGAGAGGGTTTAACGAAGGTGAGAAGTATAATTAAGAAGCAATTATATACGAACCGAGCAATGTATGTGACAGGTTATAATATCAATATTTTTGTCACTATGCGACTTAGTGTTCGCGGAGTTCGCGGGAGACTAAAAAACGCGAAAGTTTGTAGCCGCGAATATGCCGACAATCGGCAAGACGCGAAAATTTGTAGCCGCGAAAGTTTCTAGGTTTACAGTATTGTGAAGTCTTAGCCTAACAGGAAATTGGATACTAATTACACTTAGTTAATCTAGCAGTGTTCCAGCTTTTCACCTTTAATACAGCAATCACTTGTTTTGTGACTCAGTAAGTGTATTACTGAATGAAATTTATATTATATAGTATATATAGCTTGGCTATTTTGACCTGAACCTGACCTTTATGAAAGAATATATTACAAGGTTTTTGCTTTGAACAGACTGTAAGAGTATTTCTCTTACACTCAACTTCTGATGATACAATAAAAACACACAAGGCTATACAAAATTTGAAAAATATGTTTAAAGTTGATTGATAACGGTTGTAAACATTGGCTCGTCCATCAGGTACACTATATTTATATAGGTTTAACTTGGTATAACTATTTTTTTTTAAATTTAAGCCTTGCTATTCTTTTGAATGAGATAGTTTCTTTCATTAGTTTTACTAATTGAATCTACAGAACTTAGTCATAACTATTTTAGTTTATGTAGGCCTACATGTACTAAAGTGTATTGTCTTCCACTGTCCCACAGCCGGCACAATGGCACCCAATGTGTGACTATCATGCCATTCAATGTTTGTTTCAATAATATTGTAAAGATTATTTCGATACTATGTAAAATCTCACACATTTTGTAAAACTTACATTTATTTTATAACTTTCGAATTTATTACATGTACAAAACAACCAAACTTATTTTACATACACCAAAATACAATGAGGTACACCACACACACATGGGTATAATGTAACATACTTTACATACATACATGTATATAATACACTATGAAATCTACTACAGCAAAAATAAACAATGACTTACTTGTAAACTTGATGTATTATTATAAATGTCCGAAATAATTAACAGAGTGCACATTGCTCATTTATTATACTCTTTGCTGATATGTCATACTATACGTTACATCGTTACTGGTAAGTTAAGATATCCTTACTTGGTATAATAACCATTAACACAAATAAACCATCCTCATATGGTAAAGTAACGTTAATACATTTACCACCAAAGATTCACGAGGTCCAGACGCAGATAAATTAATTTGTTCAGTCAATTGTTAAATATAGTAGAAATTTTACCACTAATAAAATAAAGATACTATTTTTTATACATCACGTTGGTTAAAGTGTTACTTTCTAGGAAAAGTCTTGAAGCCAACATAAGATAGTTATCAATTTAAACTTTGAAATTGTTGAATAAATTAGATATTGATAATTGGTAACAATCCCAGTGAGTATTATTACGAAATACCGACATGTGATTTCAATATTTAACATGAATGAACAAACTTTATAGTACACATATCTTTATAGAACAAATTGTAGTACAATATCTGCGTGGGGAATTTAACACGACTCTGATCTTTTGATTAGCATAATTTAACTGAGTCGATATATTGCCTAAGTTTACTACATTGATTGTATGTTTTCATAATCTTAGAGAATCACGAAAACACTCGAGATATAATACAAACACAAATCCGAATTACCGATATTTTACTAATTGATAACTTTAAATCAAGAACCTTGTAATATATTTTTGCATAAAGGTCAGGTTCAGGTCAAAATAGTCAAACTTTACTTCATAGTAAGATTTATCAACTATCACACTGGAAGGAAGATAACTAAAATACTGTAAACCAAGAAATTATTTTGCGTAATTAAATTTCGCTGAGTTCGTGAGTAGTAGAAATTTGCAAAATTAAATAGCTGCGAAAGAGTTAAAAACAATAATATGGACATATCAGGAGAATTAAAATCCTGAAAATCTTAGTCACGAATATGCCGACGATCGACAATGTTTGTCAATGTAAATTAGTTTACAGTACAAAACTACATTTTCACCAGTGGCCGTACAATCACTCAGAGTGGGGTATTTGAGTAAACATTATACTTAAATAGACCAATTTATAGTAGACTTATCATTAGTTTACAATAACTTGGTCAAACATTGTCGGTTAGAATTGCGGTCATTTTTATTCAAATCAAACAATTTTAATAAAATTTTATTTCGAGGCCAAGTAAATCATATACCATGTGCTAATTGTATACTGTACACCACATTAAGTCCTGAAACTTGGCCACTAAGGCTACATTTTTTTAATTTTTTGGTGAACAGTATAATGTAATTTGAAGCAGGGGGAGCAATGTTGAGCGTAATGTATTCATTCAGTGTTGTGATCAAACTGCCTTTAAAAAAAAAAATCCCGGAAATCAGAAAAAAAAAACTGTGGCCGGATTAACATTAAGCTATTAAACAGAACATTATTAAAGTCAAGAAATAGTAGCTCAGTATTTTTTTTTTAATTGAATCATCGTCCTGTGACGGTCTGACTAAATGACCTAATAAAAAAAAAATGTTGGACAAACGATGCAGCCAGTATCACGCCGTATGAATAGCCATAAATTTGATATATCCAACTTTTCTAACCCTGCATTTTCCACTTTGGTTGCTGGTCACTTTAATTTGCGTAACCATAGTATTAGTGATTTCTCATTCATGCCAATTGATGTAGTTAATAATCAAATTGACTGATTGTGTAAAGAAACATTTTGGATTCATAAATTACAAACACTACATCCAAACGGACTGAATTCGAAAGCATTATTTAATGTATAATCAGTGATTTTTTTGTTCAATACTATACGTTTATTCCTATTAATGTTTTTTTATATATATACTTCTATAGGAATTCATGTATTCTGATCCGTATATTATTGAACTCGAACTTTATTGATTTGTTACATTGTTTGTTTTTCCCGCAATTGTGCGACGTCATGTTACGTTAACGTCATGACGTCACATCCGTTGTTTTGTTATTCTGAAGAAGGCCTCGGCCGAAACGTTACTATAATAATAATAATTCTACAGAATACGTGTTGTTGTTGAAAAAATTCCCAATTAAATGACCTAATGAAATACTGACCTGTCTAATTACTCTCACATTTAAATACAGTTACACACACTCATTGATGATAGTCCTGAGGGGTTAAAATGTAGGACAGGACAAAGCTTTAAGTCCCTCTTACTGAACCTAACATATAGATGACAGATGAACAAACCCATGTTCACATGAACACTGATATAATCTGTTAATGCAGGATGTTTGTAGTAAGGTATCGAGAATTTGACAACGTCCTTAACCTTCTATTATACACAGGCAAACATATGATTCTCATTAAACCTTTCATATGAGAATCATATGATCTCATTTTCATATGAGTATCATATATATGCAGATCCTTTCATATGAGAATCATATGTTGTGAAATTGCATATATATGTAGGCTATTGCATAATTAAGCAGATGATATCTTGGGTGGTACACTCAACCGCTTTAAAAACGCACCACTATTGAAAATAATCAAAATTTGTCAAAAATCATTTTTTGCTAAAATTAACAGTTTACAGGGTTTGTTCAGTTCATAAGCTTGACCCAATTAAAGAAAACGGTTTTATTTTCATTCGGAATACCCGCCCAAAGAACTTTTTTTGACTTTGCATGTTTTGCACATGCAGCTCGATCACGTCGACCTAAGTTGTCAATATTGACGTTAAACTGTACGCTGTTGGTTTACACATTGAAAAAACAACAGAAACAGTGTTTGCTTATGGTATTTTATGCTGCACAATCTCGAATATTTGTTCGGATAATTGTGCCTTCGCTTCCAACTTAAAAGAACATCGGTGCCTTAGCATGGCGGTTGAGCTGCCTCCACACAACGATTGTGGGCTTAGAACATCGATTCCTAGCGAATGACAGAGTCAAAGACCGACCTGGATGAAACAAGCAAAAGATATTGAGCCCGAGCTACGAGGAAACATGACGCAGGTTGTGTCACTGTAATTGGTTCCGCATGGCTACACAAAGTGTCAAAAGAATGTCGGGTGCCAATAAACAACCCAAAAGTACATTAGTGCATTTTTATAACTATTCTTTTCATAATTGTCAATAAAAAGGAAAATCATTTTAGTACACTTTTTAACGGGTTTTCTCCCGTTTAGAGGCGAATGTCCCAACTTTTTGTCTTCAAGCTCCTTCATAGTGTTGATTTGAGGTTCCATATAAGCACCACGGGAAATATCCTGACAGTTTGATGCTCATAACCAAAATTTCAAGTTTAAATAAGGCTTGAATCTATCTTAGGTTCACGTTAAGTGCATATCTGGACCGCACTCGGTCGTATGGTATTAGCTAGACAGCCAAAGCCACATAACATTTATAATTCTAGTTAAGCTTTGCTTGGATGGTTAGAAACATCACTTCGAACATAATTATATCCTATTACGTAATTAACGTTATTCTTTAGGAGGAGAAACCACGTACATGCACCAATGAAGCGGACTCTTATTATTGCTTTTGAAATTGTGACTTTCACTTTCGTAGGTCCCTGTGTTATCTATATCATAATTTATTCTAAACTCGTAATAATGGCATGAAAATCACACAACTTGTTATGTATAGACTGAAGATTATTAATCCAAAAATAAATAACCATAGATTGACGTTTTCATCACTAAAACCGATATTTTGTATGTGGTGCGTTTTTAAAGCGGTTGAGTGTATTCACGAAGAAACTTAAGTGAAAACTTAGAATTTTCTCAAAATCTTAGGATTTCCTTAAGTGTATCAGCTAAACAAGAAAATCAAGATTATCTACTTTTTACATTTCTTTGAAGCATTTTGTTAAGCGCTACAAAAATCATCAATAAAAATTGAGCTTTTCTTAGTTTCTTGCAAAATATCAACAATTCATATTTTTAACTTAAGTGAAAATATTTAAGTTTTCACTTAAGAGGCTTTATGAATACCGGCCCTTGTCTATATGAATATAAATAAATATTGTTTTATGTAAATTTTCATAAACGGGAAATACACAAGTTATATCTCAAAAATAAAGATTGACTACCTTAATTAAAGATTAAGATATCAATCTATGGGTATTTATAGAAATACCATGATGCAATAAATTTGAGTGTACATGTGTTACAACCTCTGTAGAGCAACACAATCAGAGAGTAGCTAGGGCTGTTACGATATACCACGTACGGTACATGAAACACCGCAGACTTCAGTCCCAAACTTCTGTACGGTTCGGTATAATTAAGCTTTTTTATGAGCAAAATAATATTCAGACAACAAAAATATCTGACAGCCTACTGATTTTGTTTAATTACCATGTATCACTTGTTTGAATAGCATTAAGAGATATTGTCGAAATTCATTTAAACTAGTTGATAGAGGCATGGGTAATAACTGATGTTACAGAAGCAACAAATTTATTGTCACTTAAAAATTGAAATATTTAAGCTGCTTTTAGAAAATATTGTACCATACCTGAATATACCAAAACGGTAGAAAATTTACGGTACATATATCGTGAGGTGTGCATACCGTTATACCCCTAGGTGTAGCAAGTATTGGCCGCGTACGGTTACACCCCTAGGTGTAGCAAGTATTGGCCACTGTACAGAGGTTGATGCTTCAGCTCTACAGAGATTAAATTTAAAGCAATTATCAGCAAACAGAAATTTGTTAAATGAGTTGTTTCACAGAGGTTGTTGCTCTACTGAGGGCCACTCTGGGTAGGTTGCACTGTATAACAAAACATCAATCATTTTTCAAATTCTTTACAGCTCAGTACCAGCATGATTTAAATGTCACTTTACTGTAAGTGTAACTTTTTAAATAAGCAGTCAAGAGTGTTTCACAATGCTTCGTTTAGAACTTTAGATCATTTCTCGGTATGTTGAATACTTTTTGGCTAAGAATGAAAGAAAAAATCTGTCAACACCATGTTTTAAACAGCCGCAAGTAATTTATTTGTTGACAGATTTAACGAGACATCCCCTGACAATTAGTACTATTCATTCGTGCAAAAGGTAGCAGTTTTTGCTGTAAATTGACTCACATGCTATTAAGTCAAAGTACACTTGAGTCTGTTTAGGCTTAAACTATTTAAAACTGTGAACTTTCATTGAAAATTATTTTGTTGTCAACAATGATATAACAACCCCATAAATCAGTGGCAGGGTTTTCCCTAGGTTTTTTCATACGAGGGTCATAGGACCCTTAAAATTTATATTTAGGGAGTCCCTGAGAAATTTCAGGACCCTTCACTATACAGTAATGCATTTCAAGCTCATTATTAGTGAGTATCAAATTTATAAATAAATAAAACAGAAAATGCAGATTGCTCAATGCACCACAAGACTTAGTGCAATAAATAGCAGAAAGAAAAATAAATGTCCTAGCTGAAATAAAAATGTCTATTTGAGGGATGCACAGTAATGCAGAACTGAGGGTCCCAAGCCACAAAGTTGCGTCAGGGACGCAGACAACCTGCATCAGGGAAATCCCTGCAGTGGTTAGTCAAGTCTCCAGACTTAAATATATTCCCGATGAAATACGCTGGTTGAACGATGAAATACGCTGGTTGAACGATGAAATACGCTGGTTAAACGATGAAATACGCTGGTTGAACGATGAAATACGCTGGTTGAACGAGAATATGATATTATACCATAGCAGATCCACAGCATATAAACCAAATCACTGTATGACTTATCAGATTTCTATAAAATTCAACTTGTATCATTTATTGCAATTGAAAGCACATGTAAAATCTGATCACTGTACTCATTATTGTCGTACTATATAATTCAAGGTGTACTCCTTATTGCAATTGCCATAAATCGACTTGTTTATACACAGTGAGAATGATTCCAAATAAGTACTGTACAATTAACCTATCATACACAAGTACAAGCTGTATAAAGTTTATACTAAGGAAAGCGTAAAATGTGTTCATAATCTTGCTTCTTAAGTTTCATATTTAATGTGCAAAGAATGTACAAAATGTACTTTAACAGGCGTATTTTGGTATATGAGTGTGTTTTGGAGCATGTAATATCCAAATAAATTGTTTATTGCATAATAATGTATGACTATTTTATTGTCTCGTTTTAACTGTAGTTAACTATCATAGTTACAGCAGTTTTATGGTACACCAAGGAAACCGTGATGGCCTTATATAGCTCACCTGATTGATAATAAAGATGTGTTTTAAATGAATATTGAATGGTTATATTAATGTAACAACCAGTCATGTGTTTTGACCTAGTGATCTAGTTTTTGAACCCACATGACCCAATTTCAAACTTGGTCTAGATTTTATGGAGAGCAACATCCTGACCAAGTTTCATGAAGATTGGATCAAATTGTTTACATCTAGAGTGAATACAAGCGTTTTTCTAAGATTTGAACTAGTGACCTAGTTTTTAACCCCACATTACCCAGTTTCAAACTTGGCTAAGATTTTATGGAGAACAAAATTCTGACCAAGTTTCATGAAGATTGGATCGAATTGGTTACATCTACAGTGAACACACAGATTTCTAAGATTTGACCTAGTGACCTAGTTTTTGACCTCACATGACCCAGTTTCAAACTTGGCCTAGATTTCATGGAGAACAACATCCAGACCAAGTTTCATGAAGATTGTATCATATTGGTGAGATCTAAAGTGTACACAAGGTTTTTGTAAGATTTGACCTAGTGACCTAGTTGTTGACCCCACATGACCCAGTTTTGAACTCTGCCTTGATTTCATGGAGAACAACATTCTGACCTAGTTTCATGATGATTGGATCAAAACTGTTGCCTCTAGAGTGTACACAGTGACGGACGACGCACGGAGGAAGAGTGATCACAAATGCTCACCTTGTCACTATGTGACAGGTGAGCTAAAAACAAAGAAGTAGTCATAGACAGCCATATCACCCGCTGAAGCGAAGATAATTGAACTTCATATAAAAATCAACAAAGGGCAATAACTCAGGCAAACATAGTTAAATCATAAAATCATGACAAAATGTGCTGTAGCTCCCCATAGTAGTTATTCTGAAAATGACTTAAGTAATGTATGCACACAGAAGGTCGGCCAGACTGACGGACGGAATGATGCCAACCATTACCACTTCGACGGCGATAACAAAAGAACCCAGTGGCCCTATATCATAGTATATGGCTCACCTGAGTAATTGTATTAGTTCTAAAAACTCTCATAATAATTATTAGTACTTGAAGGCAGAGTGTTAACCTGATACCAACTAAGCAAGCTACAACTTATAAGCCTCGGTTGTGTCATATACATTGGAAACTGAAAAAATACATTCTGGCATGCACAACATTTTTCTAAGATTCAACAATCATGACCTAGTTTTTGACACCTGGAGATAATCTAGATACAGTCCCACCCTAGATTTTATCAATACAAGTACTCTGACCAAATATTACTATAATATTTTATTTAGATGATAATTGCGACTGATTTTCATAAAGATCATATGTCAAAATTGTGACCTGCAGTGTTTGCAAAGTAAATTGCGGATGGAAAGATAACCAACAGATATCATCATCATGAACAACAGCAGATGACAGAGGAAGATTAAACACAAAGGTGACAGGTGAGCTAAAAACGGGCAATGTTGGCTAACCGTAGTCTGAGGAAGTTTCATGGAGCATAAATTGGCGTAGTTTACCAAAAATTGCAGACAGGAAAAAGAAGTTAAGATAGAGAAAGTGAGAGATGAAGAGAATAAAAAAAATCATGAGAGTTGGAAGAAAGTGAGGAAAGTTAAATTTATCAAACTTAAATCAACTACAAAAGTTGAAAAAAGATGAAAAGCAATGGTATAATATATGTAATAAAGCAATCATACAAACTACATCAAAATCATTTTGGTGAAAAATATAGATTTGTAGGTTGAATTAACCTAACATAAACAATTTCAGACACGAAGAAGCAGATTAAAAAACTCTAAGTATGCAACTTCACATTCTTAACAAACAACATTCCAAGTAATAATTTCCTACATAATATAGAGTTTGCTATCTGCAGCTTTAACATTTTCCATTTTTTTACAAATTATGAATCACAGACTAATTTAAATGGAAGCAGGGATGCAGAAGGGTAAAATGCCCCTTCAACATTTATTGGGGGATGATCAGTTGCAGTGAGAAACGATGTTTATGCACTATCAAAATTTTGCCCCATGGGTGAGTCAAACCATGCGACTCATACAGGTGATAGTTATACAGTAATAGGCTTAGCAATCAGAAATTTAAAGTTCATAGTCTACCACAGGGGAGGTGAGCATATACAGGACCTACGACAAGATGACTAGTCTTGACAGACAGGAATTTGACACACAGAATGCCTTGGGTCCCTTGAAGTAGGCTTTGGTCAGACTTGAAATCCCAGTGTTGGGAAATTTTTACCAATAAAAATGGGTCATTTGATACAATAAAAATATCATCCACCGTAAGTTTATAGACAAATATTGAACTCAATGATGGGGAATCAGATAAGAAACAGGTGTGATTGCCAAAAGTACCACCTGACCTGATCCAGGTTGATGGCGGTATAATGACGTCATGCACATAGATAATTTGGGCGCGCGACTGAAGCGCGCCAATGACATCATCCAACAATTAAGGACGCATCAGACAGACAATAGACAGACCTCGCTGTGTGTAGGTGTGTGTTCCGCTGCAAGTTTTAGGTGAGCATGTCTCATATTTTATAGCCCCACCACAATGACCCCTTCCACCACCACGATAAAACTAATATGTAACTGTTAAAATGTACATTATTGAGCTAATGTGTCAGAAAAAGAATTAATTTAGACCTGAGCAGAACTATAAAAATATAATTTATATAACATAAATTAGAAACTAAATGTGGTTAAATTATTTAAATAGTCTGGTTGTCCGCCAGCCAATTAATTAATTTCTGATTTGGAGAAGTAATTTTTGCTGTCGGGCAAGTAACTTTTGCAGTAATTATGTTTAATACTATAGAGCATGTGGGCAACTATTAAATTAAATTATTAGAATTTTCTTACCTAAACCAGTTAACCATGGAGGTATATTCTAATTCCAAGTCTAAACAATGTGTCCAATATGAAGGCATGAATCACAATATAAAGCAACACCGTTACGATCCTAAAGCTACATGAACCTAAACATGTACATTGCAACATGTGGAACTGAGGTCATTATATAGGACACTCAAAATGTCAATTATGAGAACAGCATTCCAGATTATAACAGCAGTTTAACACAGTTTCTTGGTCAATAATTTAATGGATACAAGAGGTAAAACGATAAATGTTATCCTCGTTTTTACTTTGCACACGAGTTTTTAGAGAGCATACCTCTTATTAAGTTAATTAGTAGCATTTTCCACGACAAAAATATATAGCATTTTGTCAGTAGCCATGGACGCCGCCATATTGTATATCACGTGACTAACATGGAGACTTGATAACAGCCATTTATAACCGTTCTAAAATTTACGGGTTTAGATCTGGCCACCATCAAATGTTTTAAATAAGTTTGTGCAAAGAAAACCAAGTAAAAATAAAGATAACGCGTATGAAATTAGACAAAGATAAAAAGGTTAAAAGCCAGGCTATATTTGGGAGATTAGATACAGAGTGCGCCCAGTCGAGCAGATATTCACAATCTAATACTTTCAGACCTTAGCAATATGTCAAGGGGTATAACCTAAAGCATGGAGAATGGTGGTTTAAGTAAGACTTTCCATGGAGATTGGTGACTATGGCCGATATTTTGATGTTTTTTGTCACTTGACGGACACATTTCCACCAAAGTAAGTTGTTTTTCTTGTTTTATATGTGCTTTGTATGCGATAACCACCTAGCCATAAGTTGAAGCCACCTATTGACGGTCTGTTTTAGTCCGTCAGTGCAGCGATAAAAGCCTGAAAGAAGGGATGGTGACATCGGGTGTCCGTAGTCCGCATTGATTTTTACTAATTCTGAGATATCCGGGGTATTCTGGATGGTTTTGCTGTGTTTGCTAGGTACTTCATGCATGATGTAATGGTTAAAATACTGTTTCTGCTTATTTAGGAGACTCCATTTGCATATATTTTTAACGTTTAAGACGATTTCATGGAGAATCGTCAACTTTAAGACCCGAACTGTGGAGAATTAAATCAATGTAAGTATTCTGTTCTAAAATGTTTTGCAGCATAGTGTGTTACCTTCGTTGATTAAAAATATAGTTTTATTTATTTTTCAGAGTCCTGGTTTGAAGAATACGTGCCAGAGAGACGTTGCTTCATTCAAGGAGGAAGTGGCAAAAAAGAAAACGGAAGAGAAATTTTAATGAAATCTCATTGCCTAATAAATGTGTAACTAAGATGCTTTGTGTCGCAAATTAAACACTAAATACGCCGTAAAAAGATGACGATTAACTTCAGCATCACCTGGTCATTTGTATCGAACCGAAGAACCCCACTGAAAAGCCAGAAAATAAATATAGACTAAAGTCTCGTGATAACACTTTATTCACGTATTTTAATACATGTTCAATGTTATCATTCTATAAAATAATAGAAGAACATGAAATATTGTGTCTATTTTGTTTTGTTGGAAAGGTCCAATAGCACAGATTTTGGTTGTAGATCTATTCTTTATTTTTATTTACTTTTAAATTAACATGGGCGTAGGAGCGTCTTCAACATTGGGGGGGCCAAACATTTGGCAACATGGGGTAAAAAAATTTTTTTGCTCGCTGCGCTCGCAAATTAACTTTCTTATGACATTTACTCAACACGCAATATATGCACAAAACTATTCTACACTTAAACGTCCAAAACACTCCTATATCTATATACTAACTGTGAGTTTAGGGTTCTGTGGTCATTTCATTAAGTAATTACGTCTTAACTGGAAGTTAATCCGTTGAAGTATACACGGGTCCGGGGGCGTAGCCCTCCGGAAATTTTTCTAAACTATGGATAAATCTAGTGCATTATAGGCGTTCTGATATACCTTATTTTGCATTCAAAAGGGACCTTAATGCAGGGAATTGAAGTTCTTACAAAAACACAATTAAGTGTTTGCATCAAATTTAAATTTTAAAGGTGAAAACGTTTGTTTCAAAGGCCTTGACGTAACGCACGGTATTGCGTACGTTTGTGTAACGTCATGTTACGTCAGCATAGCATACTCTGCGTAATACTAGTCTTATGATCTAAACGTTACTGTTTAATTCTGCAACTGTTTACTATGTCGAAAACTACAATGCATTTATCTGTCAATAACATCGTTTTTAATTAAAAGTATTGGGTGTCTTTCGGTAGCAATTTCTCCCGCTTGTTCAATTTAACGCTTATTCACTTGTATTACTCGTTGTCAATCTGACAAGTACCTTACTCACTCACGTATTCAACCACTAATACACTTATCTATGTACTGTTTTAGGAAAAACAACACACCACATTGTTCTAGAATATACGGGTACAAAATGCATTGCATGCCTATGCATAATATCGCTCAAAATAATTATTTTGGTAATGTAGTTCGTCCACTATAAAAACTCGCGTTGCATAAAACGTCCAAAACGTCGCAAAATTGCGCCGTATGACAATCTTCCTCCACACATTGAATCAAGTATGTCGGACTTATTTTAAGAGCAATCGTAAAGAATTTTTGAAAGTAAAAATTTCACTCTGATAATATTTCAAATTTTATTTTAATTGTACGTTGTATGACTTATAATAAAATTATTAAGTTTCGAAAATGGTCTGTGCCAAAATGTATCGCTAAAACGAGCGAGTAGGACAATTTTCCTCCACATGTTTCATTCTAATAATCTCGATAAGTATTGGCTAGAATGCATTGGGAATGTATTATGTATAATAAAACAAAAATAATATTTTAAAAACGAAATCATAATAATTTTATTTATAAAAATGAACAAATAATTGCGTACTAATCATACGTCTTCGGAAAATTTTCAGCATTTTTTTGCAAATTTGCACTTTTTTCGTGTTACCAGTTTATTATTTAACTTTTTTATTTTTTGCACCCGTGATTTTTCACGATAGTATGTTAAAACACGTCACTGCTGGTGTCACTCAGTGAAGTGTCCCACAAATTTAATGACGTTTTGAATAAAACGGCTGTTATTTTATGCCGACGACCAATACTTTGTGTTACAAATTGCACACGGATTTTTGTACATCTGTCGGGCATTGTCTCCAATTCTACGGCTACATACAATTCTACATGAACTCAAATTAAAATGACAATGTAGACAATTTTATAATGAATAGTTTGGTATATGATATGTAATGTATCGAGTGAAATAGAATGTAGTATCAACTACTGTTTTACAGCGAGTGTACGAAATTACGAACGTACTCAGTTGCGTGCGTTACGTCCTTATATATAATTGGCAACGTCCCAAAGTCATATAGGAGGGTTGGGGGACATTAAGAGTACAATTTATGGCACAAGTGTATTTTTGCCATCAATGGGTGAATAGGTATTTGAATATAAGGAAGTTATTATGCGAGCGAAGCGAGCAAAAAAAAATTTTGATACGTTTTAACCAAGAACTGAAGGCAAATTGCCTATAACGAGATATATAAGGTCGTAAATTATAATTTTTCGTCTGAATTATTGGGGGGGCCAAAAGATATGTTGGCCCCCCCGGTCCAGACATTGGGGGGGGGGCCTGGCCCCCCCTGGCCCCCCCCTGCTCCTACGCCCATGATTAATGTTATTGTTCAATAGCTGTTGCTGAATATGCTAAGGTACTGCCTGGAACATTTTTGTTCACATTTAAACATCAGAGCACACTGCTGCCTTTATAACATTGATCGTCTACACTAATGAACCTTTAAAACTACAATTTGTAAATAAAAACATCAAAATAAATTGTTACTATATGGATTGCACAAAAAGTGACCATCGGTCTACCATGACCTCTTGGCAATGACCCCCTTATAAATAGTATACAAAGTGTTTACTAGGGTGGCACTGTGATCGAGCGGATAGCCCGCTTGACTGCTGATCAATAGGCTCGAACCTCGGCCGGTGGACTTGGTTATTCCTGGAACGCTTTTCCCGTGTTTCCCACCCAACTAGAGATGATCTATTTGGTAGGTAACCCAGAGGTAGTCTCGCATGTATCAGTGCTGTACACCAGGTACGTTAAAGAACCAATGTCTGCAGGGCAGTGCGCCCATATACATGGTAACACCATACTGTGTTCTCTACTTGTTACCTCTTTGGCAAAATCACAGGACCCATTTGAAATAAGTTTCAATGGTACGATGCATCTAACAAGATGAATGCATTATAGAGAAGAGAGCGAATATTGAATTTCACTCTTATGAATGTAAAACCAGCTGAAAATTAAGACCTCCAGTTCGAAGTCAATTCCCATGATTACATTTTGTACTCTTGATTATAACCAATTCTAAAATATGACAGTTCAAGTATGATAAGCAGTTATTATTATATAAACAGCTATGATAAGTATGTTTTAAAATAAATAAGGGTGGTCAGACAAGTGAGGTTTCATTGTGTTGTTTTGAATATTGACGTACAAAATACTGCCACTTATAAACTGCTGTAATGGTTAACGCACAGTGTTTGTAACAAGCAATCTTGGTATAATTCCCAGTTGCTTCAATTTGTCAATGCTGGTTTTACTCCACATGTGGCCTGTAGAACACATTTCCGAAAAAAGATAATATCCATCTAGTAGAGAAGACGGCTACTATTAGGCCTTTTGTCAGTTCAACTGAATATCATTACAGATACACAATGTACCGGTCAATTGAAACCCTTAGCACGGGGAAGGGTGGGTTGACGTTTTAAACCATGGTTAAATCCCTGTCCGAGGGCCTTACAAAAGGTAACAATCTCGCCCTTACCAATGATACATATTCCCGGCTGTATTTCCCATCTACGTATTTAGGTGCGGAGCAAAAGTCCTCCTCTCATTCGCCAGTGCGGGATCATCAGAAGTTAAAAACTCATGACTATATCCCGGGGTTGGGGAGCCACGGTTTGATTTGACTGGTGCATAATAAACAGAGCACACACTTATAAAAAAGCATCCTTTATTATTATATGCATATCTTTGGAGAACAAATAAGAAAATCACATCACTTGTTGCAGCCACGTTGTGTTGTCCCAATAATGTGGTATTCCCCTAGCCAAGACCCTTTGTAATACGGTAGCCCTGAAATTGGTACAAAATAGAGATTACTTCCATGGTTATGATACCAGTACATATGACTTACAAAATAATAACAAGTCTCCATGGAAAGGGTCTTAAAGTTGACGATTCTCCATGAAATCGTCTTAAACGTTAAAAATATGCACATGGAGCCTCCTAAATAAGCAGAAACAGTATTTTAACCATAAAAGCATGCATGAAGTACCTAACAAACACAGTAAAACCGTCCAGAATGCCCCGGATACCTCAGAATTAGTAAAAATCAATGCGGACTACGGACACCCGATGTCACCATCCCTTCTTTCAGGCTTTTATCGCTGCACTGACGGAATAAAACAGACCGCCAATAGGTGGCTTAAACTTATGGCTAGGTGGTTATCGTATACACAACACATATAAAACAAGAAAATGAACTTACTTTGGAGGAAATGTGTCCGTCAAGTGACAAAAAACATCAAAATATAGGCCATTGGCACCAATCTCCATGGAACCACCATTCTCCATGCTTTAGGTTATACCCCTTGAATGTCACGGTGTAGACCCGTAGGCAAAGGTGAAAGAAGAAGGGGGTCCGGGGGCATGCTTCCCCGGATTTTTTATTCCTTGAAAGGTACTGGTGCGTTTGGACGTATATTTAGGAGATCAAATTTCAAGTTAAACTTAAAAATATATAATTATGTATTATTTTTTCTCGAAATGATGTGTAGGCCCGGGCCTAATGGCCTAGCTGCTGACTTTGTATCATACCAAGTTTATTTATTCAATACTTTGTAAGTATTTGTCTAATACATATACATGTAAGTAGTACTTTGATTCTTGTACGAATCCCATACGTACTGGCATATTCAATTGATGGTCTGATGGTGGCATTATTATAATATATAAGCAGTTTGGTTGGTTGGTTGGTTGGTTGGTTGGTTGGTTCTCGGCCTACTGTTGCCGTAATATCGCCACAGGTACTTGTCTTATCACAGGTAGTTGACAAATAACGTCCTGCAGACAGTTTACATAAATTATACTTATTTTAAGCGCAGGTGAAGTTTGATTGGATTTGTTTGGGTATGCATTGTTAGTTAATGTTGAGTCTTGAATCTATTTGTTGCTGTCACAAATCGGCTAAGTTCACTGGTTATTGTATGTCAGAACTCCTTCCACGGATCATCAGGGCCAGTAGTGAGTAGGAGTTTTTCAGTCACCTCGGTTTGCCTGATACCAAACGTGTTGAGAAGGATGGCAAACAGCTCCTCCCTTTCTTTTTGATATAAAACACACTGGAGAAGGTAGTGTTCCTCAGTTTCAGCTTCTCCACACTGACATGCTGGATCAACTTCAACTCCTATTCGGTACATATGGTGTTTAAGGCTGTTGTGGCCGCTCTGTAACTCACGGTAAGAGAATTTTTCGATTCCATCATTGATTTTTGGTTTGAAATCAAATAGTCGCCTACCCTTGTCTGTGTTTTTCCCATCGTCTTTGCCACTTGAATCTCACTGCTTCATTTGCTGCTGAGTAAACTTCTTTTGCTGGAGTATTAGTCTAGAAGTAGTCCAAGACGATGATCATTTCATTCCAAATGATCGACGTCAGTGTAAATAAAATATTGTAATTATGGTATCCAGAACCACAGATAAATAGTTAGCTGTGTCATTGATGAAGTGTTTTTCGTTTAGCCTTTTTTCTATGATACAGTTACCTGTGTCCATATTACACTCAGGTAAGTTTCTGCGAAGGATTTTCATATTTTTGATGTCATGTTGTTTTATATAATAAATTCCATATTGTCATTGATTTTACATTTCGGGTAGCCTATTTGGCAGATCTGTATATTAGGCCCTATTATTATGTTCTAAAGTTTGATAAGAGTCTACACATTTCCCTTCAACATATTAATTATCAAGTTCGCAAATTGAATAAGATCGACTTGTTAATGGATTTTTTATCACCGTTTCCCAATCTTTATAAAGTATCCGTACTTTTCTATCAGGAAAAATGACCATTTTTCCCCAATTTACAAACAAAAACACCCAAAATGGAGAAAAATTAACGGCGAAGCTACTTCGATCATTAGACAGATTATGGAGAACTTTTCATTCTTATGTCATTTTCAACAATAGTTTTATGTAGACTATGATGCCATAAAACAATTACCAAGACATTTAAAGTTAGGCCATTAAATTGTCGGTCGCATCTTGCTTCAATACAGGATAGCAGTTGCATTTTAATCAGTTAAATCAAATGAATATCTGGGAAAATATAAATCATTCTTAATGTTGTGCCCGTAGATCAGTGGTGAGTGCGCTTGCCATCCAATCTGGCGACCCGGGTTCAAATCCAGGTGGATGCACATAATATTAATGAATTAAGTATTCATTTCTTGAATATTATTTTTAATACATATATATGCCTGTCATATTTCAGTAGAAATAAAACAAATTATTTATTGATCAAGCCGTACGGGCGTAAGAGCTGGGGACCAAATATCTTATTTTATGTTACAATTATTTAATTAAATGTTTAACATAAAATGAACAAAACACTTACAGGTGAAATATAAAGCTATTTTTCCGTCGACAGATTTCTACAGGCTAGCGCTTCCGGGAACAGATATGATTATACGTTTTGACGTGTATAAGATCTACTAAAGTTAGTAGATCTATATCATTTGTTATATTTAAAAAATGAAAATTAAAATGAATTGTTAACACAAAATCAGTTTGCCTTTTTAGCTAATTTCGAAGAAAACACGGTAATAAAGGGTTCTTTCTGGTATATAATGTCACACTTGTTACTCATAAAAGGCCGGAGTTTTGCAAAGTCTCTTAAATCATCATCTAGAAACAAAATTACATTTTTTTTTATCAAAATATCAGTTTAATCTCCTATTAGTAAGTGCCCACATACATATGATTTTATTCCACCTTTTTGTTTAAAAAAACAGTGATGTATACCTACATATTTAGGCAGCTACTAATTAACATACTTTGCAATGTTGCATGACAGGGTGCGATATAGCTATCAGGGACCACATGCTGAGAAAATTAAGACACACTTATTTGACCATAGCCATAGTATAGACCTTTATGATATAGACACCTTTATGAGGATTGCATCAGGTTTGCACTAATGCATCGACGTACAGCAACTGGATACAGTTAATACTTTAACACGTGGGTGGCACGATGGTACGTCGAGTGGTAAGACGCTTGACTCCTGATCGAGAGGTCCCGGGTTCGATTCTCGGCCGGGACACTTGGTCATTTCAGAAACGCTATTTATAGTGTTTCCCACCCAACTAGAGATGATCCTGGTTGGTAACCCATGGGTAGTCTCGCGTGTATCGGTGCTTTACATCGGGCACGGAACCAAGGTATCTATTCGGAACGAGGTAGGGTATCGCACCCGGAATCCTAGTATCTCACCTCTGTCTCTTACATTTGCAATAATGCCCAAGAGTGGGCCCTGCAAATTACATGGCTGAAGAAGGAGAAGAACACTTTATAAGCCATAAGGATGGTACTTAATATCTTATGCCATTAACAACAATTGATACCGACCTTGGTGATTAATTAATCTTTTGCAAATTGTATGTATTCACGAGATTAAGATGCAGTGATTTGGTTAGCTTAGAATGAGAAGGTCGTAAGTGGACTTAAGACCTATATAAGACTAATGCATATTTGAAGTCTAAATCATATGAGCCTATTTTCATGAAAATCGGAACTTTTCATGTTGACCAAACTGAAGTTGAAAAAGCTTGTTTTACCACCATAAGTAAAGATTGATTGTCAGACACTTTTTCTTGTTTTCTCAAAATATTGATTGTGTAGTTGTGACCTTCTCATTCTAAGTCAGCGATATATTGCATAAATAATTGAACCATCAATGTTCTGTGGATCTGTTCAAACTTCTGTTCCGATCTGATAACATAATAGAGACGTTGCGAAAGCAACGTGTACGGGTACGTGTACGTGTAGATACCCGTACACGTACTCGTACACGTTGTAATTTAAATTTGCTTGCGAAAGATAACGTGTACGTATAAAACCGCGTGACAGTTATAGCACGATTTCCCCATGAATCGAAATGAGTGTTTGTATAGTTTGATTAGTCCATGTTTCTTTTGATAAAACGATTTATCCGTGCCTACGCATACATGTGTGATGTGGTACACATACCTCTACAAGTCCCACTACACGGTTTTAACGTGTAAGCCCAACACATACCTTGATGACGATTTGTTCAAAAAGTAGTTCACTCGTACACGTACACGTTGACGTTCGATTTCGCAACCTCTCTAATGTTATAAAGTTATCGGACGATCGTGTATACACGTATATCATCTATGATTGAACATATGTTTTCTTTTGACCATTCTTAGGCCCAACCAAATCTTTCTTCGTTTAGCGTCCGAGAACGGTAAGGTTTGGGCATCTTGGGAAGATTTTTTTAACCTCTTATATCTTCGAATTCCATTGAGATATTGCTTTCATACTTACCATCTACTCTTTTCATCATCGTGTCACCAACCCCACAGGTAACAGTATCTTTGAAAAAGAAATAAAAAAATGAAATTGAAAAAAAAAATTCTCCAAATTTAGGTAACGTTATTATCAGGGTTTCTATATTACTCATACTAACACACATACAACTAACAAGTTTTAATTAAGTTATTTCAGCAAGTATAATTATGATTGACAATGCTTGAAGGCTACATTTGTTAGCCTTAGGCCTTCATATAATTATGAATAATTTATTTATAAAGGTTAAGTACAGATAATATGCTGTGTACACGTCGTTGTGTTGTGGTGTAACTACCAAATAAGTCTTCTGACTTCTTTGTTACTACTTAAGTCGTTCTGTGCTCGGCTGGGTAAGTTGCCTTCCATGTCCGATTTCCTCATATCTTTTTTACTTGTATTTATTTATGTGCATTGTATAAACCCGGACAAGATGATCACAAGCAACTATAGTATGTGGAAATATAAGACAACACTATGTTGAGTTGAAAATGGGCAACTTTTATTTTTGCCAACAAATTAACATATTTACACATATTTACAACATAATCATTTCCACATAGGCCCTATCTGAAATTATTCCTTGTGCAGCCTTTAAACACAAGAAAGTGTGCATATTTATTCGCAGTTGAAAGAGGTATCAGTACACAAAAGTCGGAGTAAAGTCGTGGGCTATTCAGGGAGAAATCACGGACAATGTTTGTGAAGGATGTATTTAATATGTTGTCATGGTACACGATTTAGTAAAATAGTTCTGTTTTGTTCATACGTGCAGCACCCTTTTTAGGGGTCGAAGTTTCAAACAACGCATTTTTTCGGGCGTATTTTCCGTGATTTAATTCTCCCTGAATAATGATTGCAATGTGTACATTAATTATAATCAAAGATGTCCAACACTCCAGAGTTGGACGTCTTTGTTACAATGTATCCATAAACAAAAAGTTAATAGGGGAAACTTCTGTCAGACCAAATACCTAAATTACCCAGATCTAATTTGAAACTCAATTAAAATTGGGTGAAAACGAAAAACAGTATGCAGCAGATCAAGTTATTTTGCTTATGTTATCCAATTTTAATGGATAATGTATCACATTAAAGAGCTATTTTAGGTCTTTGTTTAGTTGATCTAACTTCTTTTTGTACTAAAATCTATGTTTTATTATTTTCCAGAAAAGGGACGATAACCGAATAATGTGTTTATTTTGGCCTACAGTACTGTAACGTGTCTGTGTAATGTGTAGACAGATGACGCGACGGGGTAATTTCTTGTTTGCGCCCGAGGCTGTTTATTGTCAAAACGTAGTCTGGATTACCTGCCCCTTGTCACTTCGTTGGTACTAAAATACTATAGTACGACGGGAACCAGACTAGTCAAAACGTTGATAAACACAAGCTGGCGACCGATAGTGTAATCGACCAATAATAACGACCAATAAGGAAATCTAGCAAACAATAGGGAGAGACGGTGCACTATACTTCAGCGAATTCGGGTGGTTTATCTAGTTTAATACGTATATATGTATGGATAAATCACTTGATAGCATATAATTAATAATAAAGAAGTCTAGTTAGAACAATATTCAAGCTATATGTCAATTAATAAACTTCTAAAAAAGTCGAATTTGCACATAAAAACAAATTTTAAGATGCTGTAATAAAACACACGGCCAAAGACCTAAATTACTAATTACTGTAATTTAGGTCTTTGATACGGCAGAAAGCCGTTTTTGACTGCTATATCGAGGTATGCTGAGAGGATGAGCTAATGTGACCCCATAAGACCGGGTACTGGTGTTTAGCACATTAATATACCTACTCGATATAACAGCACTAAACACCAGTACTCGGTCTTATGTGGTCACATTAGCTCGTTCTCTCAGCATACCTCGATTTAACAGTCAAAACGGCCTTTTTCGCTATTATAGTATTGTGGTCGTAATCGGATATCTCGAGTTCTGAAGATAATTCTGCCATGTGACTGGTCTCGTTTTGTAGGTATTTAAATGTACTTAACACCAGTACCCGGTCTTATGGGGTCACATTAGCTCGTTCTCTCAGCATACCTCGATATAACAGTCAAAAATGGCCTTTTCGCTATCATATTATTGTGGTCGTTATCGGATATCTCGAGTTCTGTACATAATTCTGCCATGTTTGTGGTGTCATTTTGTAGGTATATTAATGTGCTAAGCACCAGTACTGGGTCTTATAGGGTCACATTTGCTAGTTCTCTCTTTATTTTTGAATTTGTATGTATTTCTTCAATATTTTTTCCTCGAATATATGCTATTTACGGTGACTTGGTCTTCTGTAGTTTTGTAAGCCGAAATAAATGATGAAGTTACATCAAATTCATTGTAAATTCACTAATTTATAATCTCTGTTATTATTTTATACAGTATAAATGTACATATAATCGCATATTAACAATATTTCCTAAAGTTAACGCCCCAATCAGCGCTATATTCTATGCCTATTGTTTGCTAGACAAGCTTATTGGTCGCTGGCGTTCGGGTTATCGGTCGCCATCTTGTGGTCGGTCTAAACGTTGCATAAATCGACAGATGCCACCTGAAGTTGGACAAAGGTGGACGTGTTTTTTTTACCTGTCCGAGACGCGCAAGTGGTTTATACGTGGACTGTGGATGAAATATGTGATTATAAGGTTAGTACTGTTTTATACATTTTTTTTCAATGATACAGTATTACCTGTGGGTATTACAATTAATTACATGTCAATTTCATAATAATTAATCGATGTTTTTAAATTACTGATAATTAACTATATCCGTTATTAATTTCAGGTTAACTGATTAGTCAGTGATTTTTCTTGAACAAAATTGAACTGTCTGTATAGCTTGCCCACATTGACATGAGCTTGACCTATTGATTAATAGCATAATTTAACAGTCGATATATTGTCTACTGGCAAAGGAGAAGATTCCGGACAGAAATCGCATAAAAAGCTTCCCCTGGAGTTAAAAATAGATTTTTTCTTAGATTTTTTGTGTTTACAAATACCTTGGTTCAGGATCTTTGCTAAAAATAGGTTTCCCGAAAAATGACGTCACGTGAACAGCAAAATATTGGGGCCTGAAAAGGGGCACTTTCGTGTTATTTTCAACGATATTACCGTAGATATACCGGACAGTCTGCTTCGAATATTCTGTGACGAATATTTAGAAACATATTACCAGGAAATATTTAGAACAGGGTTCCTTCTTCACAATCATGCAAAAATATGTCAATATTTACGACATGACAACACGTGACGCACATGTTTTCAACCCAGGGGGCGCTCGTGACAGGTTAAATTCCAATCCATACCGTATCTTGTTTACCGGCCGAAAATCGAAACAAAATGTGGAAAAAGTTTTTCAGATTTATTGACAAGATATCAAAAAAAAATTGTCAACAGATAATGAGGACAAATTTCCGTCTATTGTGCTAAAGTAAATGCTGGAAGAAAAAATAAAAATTAAAAAAAATAATTTTTTTGGCGATGCCGTGATTCGATCGCTGGACCTAAGCATCAGATAATTACTAATCGAGCTGCTTAACCATCTCGTTAGTAAGTTTGAACTAAATAATTGAAAAGCATAAAATCATTGTCGCTCGCGCTGTGCACGCGCTATACTGCGCATGCGCACTAAATTTGTTTACCCCCGGCGGTGCTGATGTCAAAACAGCAGACGATATTTTCGGTATATGAGTAATTATTTGTTGATTTTGATTTTTTTTCTTCCAGATTTCCTTTAAATACGCACCTGAGTGATTTGATACCAATATCAATGAATTATTTAACTAAATAAACCGTCTCTGACCGTTTGTCCGGAACTTCTCCTGTCCGGAATCATCTCCCTTGGCAGTACGTTTATAACACCGTTTGTATGTTTTCATAATCGGGGAGTATCACGAAGACACTCGACTTGTAATATAAACACAAATCTGAAATACCGATATTGCACGATTTGCTTGCGGAAATTGATATATTCAAAGCAAGAACCTTGTAATATATTCTTGCATAAAGGTTCGGCTCAGGTCAAAATATCCAAGCAATACCAATAAATGGAGGTTATTTTTCAAGGGAAAGTGCCTTTATAAGGTAGTAATCCTAGCCGAGAAAATCACTGAAATTTAGATAAACCCTCCCACTTATAAATGACTGAATGATTGCAGAGAAACTGCACCATTAAAGGGACTCAACTCCAGTTAGTAAATTGCAAAATTTATCAAAAAGTTCTCTTAAAATCAGATTTTTTTGGCTTGACTGATCTAATACATTTATAACGCCAGTTTGTTATCTTTCAACCCCTAAAATCTATTGTGTGACTAACACAGCAAGATATATAATTTGACGTTGGAGTGTATAAATGCTGAGAAAACCTGTAACGGACGGTAAAACATGTTCAACAGTTATCATCAATAGCGCCGTTGGTGGTAATGTAAGTTGTAAGAATACTTTATGTAATTGTAAAACATAGTTTTGTAGTTGAAATGTCTACAAAATGTGTTTTATCATCAAAATGGAGTTTAGTCCCTTTAAATATATGATAAACATATCAATGATTGAAATATCAAAATTAATAAAGATATATAAGAAATTTCAAAATTTTATGGAAAAAACACAGTTGTAAATTTACGATAATTGCAAATGGAATTGATTTATTTATATTGTCCTTGTTATTTTGTACTGGACAGTTGTATCATACGATCGCAAAAATATGTAAACAGACAATTATTATTATTTGAATACTCAAAGCAAATCAGGTATTTTCTAATAAACTTGGCATGTTCATTAAAATCAGAGTATTAAAGCTTTGGTTGTTCGGAGGGTCTACTGTTTTATTCCAAAGACCTAAACCAGGGCTTTCACTAGGCTCCAAAAGTGAATAGTCAAATTGACTCTTGACTCTATATTTCCAAGTGCCATCAAAGTATTGCAAGAAAATTTGCATTATAAGTTTAGTAAATTTGACTCTTGGGCTTTAATTTTCAAGAGTGAAAATAAGCACTTTTGTTAAATTCAAGAGTCCAATTGCAGTTTCAAGAGTCAAATGAAAGCCCTGTTATATAAAACAATTATAGGTCTTTGTTTATTCCTTGACTGATTTCAATAAATGAACTATCATTGTGAAGCTGAATAATAAATTTATTGCATAGCTTTTTTATATATATTTCCTATCTAATTTTATTTCTCTCGTGATCACAGAAAATTATATTTTCACGAGTGGCGTAATACGCCACTCGTGAAAATACTGATTTCTGTGATCACTCGGTGAAATAAAATTCGATCTTACACCAAAATCAACTAATATCCTCTATGTAACATGCTTTAGTGAGATTTGGTAAAGCTTTCCAATCTGTGTATATTTAGGTCCTTGAATAATATTATATAACATTACTTATGTTTTATCATTTTTATTTCCAGATCAAAGACAGATGGCAATACCCAGATATTTAATTAGATCTGTAGACTTGTTGTTGACAAGATGAACAACTCGCCTTCACGTTGAAGTTTGCAATGGGTGTTGAGTTTTAAGGCCCAACATGTGCTCCGAAATTCACCCAGACACAAGAATACCGTCACACAAGTATGTCGATGCCCAAGAGTGGGCCATGTACTTTAAAGAAATGAAGAATGGGCCCTGTACTTTAACAAGAAGAAGAATGGGTTCTGTACTTTAATGGGAAGAAGAATGAGCCCTGTGCTTTAACGGAAAGAAGAATGGGCACTGTACTTTAACGGGAAGAAGAAGACGAAGGCATCATTTCTTCCTACATTTTGTAGTAACAGTTGTTTCCCACAGATAACTACTGCCATCATCCAATTACAAAGGGAAGTACCTGCTGCGAGAATGTTGGTGCACAATACTTGAGTGTACTTGAGTGATTGATTCACAGCTCCCATCAACGTCCAATTACAAAGGGAAGTAACTGCTGCGAGAATGTTGGGGCACAATACTTGAGTGTACTTGAGTGATTGATTCACAGCTCCCATCAACATCCAATTACAAAGGGAAGTAACTGCTGCGAGAATGTTGGTATGAGTGACTCCCCTTGCGCAAGCTACACGTATGAGTCATCCATATTGTATAAGGCATCTTCACAGCTCCCATCAACGTCCAAGTACAAAGGGAAGTAACTGCTGCGAGAGTGTTGGTGCTCAATACTTGAGTGTACTTGAGTGACTCCCCTTGCGCAAGCAACATGTATGGGTCATCCATATTGTATAAGGCATCTTCACAGCTCCCATCAACGTCCAAGTACAATGGGAAGTAACTGCTGCAAGAATGTTGGTGCTCAATACTTGAGTGTACATGAGTGACCCCCCTTGCACAAGTTCACAATCATGGGTCATCTGTTTTGCATAGGCTACAGCATCTTCACTGTCTTAGCATGTCAACATTCTATGAAGCGCTAGTTGATGTCATCCTCATAAATCAGTGATTAGTCAAATCCCTAGACTATAACTCAGAAGAATTTCAAGAAAAATACGATGGTTGTACGATAATAGTTTATGTGTGTCTACCATCTACATGAACGAAAACTAGAATGGTCTACCATCTAGATGCACATACAGTGGGAGTAAACGAAAACTAGAATGCCAGCTTCAATATCTACTTGGAAGTAAGCATACTTTTTACACATTGGTTATATATATATATATACAGTGCCCACCAAAAATATGAATACAGAGAGTTTTCCCCATTTACTTGCCTGTATAACACTGCTTGCAGAACAGAGAAGCAACAATGTTGTTGAAGACCAGGAATATTTTTTTTTATTTAGTGTAAAGACAATACATTGATTGGTACCCTAGATGGAAAATATTTAGTTTCTTTGCCAGCTTTGAACGACAACATGATCATATACTATGGCAAATTCAGCCCCTTGAACCCCATAGTTTATTTTTAAATGAGGAATTGTTCATCTTTCTATCTGTCACATTTTTTGCTCCTTCATTAACTGTTTTTTTCAGAAATTGCAAACATTGTTACCGTCTGACCTAAAGATATGGAATAATTAAATTATAATTCTGCATCAGTCAAAAAGTGTATCTATATTTTTGGTGGGCACTGTATACAGTGGAACTCACTTATAGCGAACTCGCTTATAACGAAAACTCGGTTATAGCGTAACAAAAAAAAATCCCCGACCGAGTCCCTTCTGTATTTAACTGTAACAACACTCGCTTATAACGTAATCGGATATAATGAAAAATCGGTTATAGCGTAATGATTTCTAGGGCCCGATATAGTATTTTGTGTGCATTCATGCACGGTTATAACAAAGGAAATTAAATTGTTGTGACTAGGTGTAACCGAGCGATGTGTTTGTGCAAACAATCTTAATAAGGTGTTAAGTGTTTGCGCCGTTGACATACAAATTTGCGATATAACTTACTTATTATTATAATCTTTCACAGTAACACAGTTTTCACAATATGAACTTAAATAACAAATCAACTCAACATTACCCTTTAATCTCCTGAATATAATAAAACTTACACGATGGGGAACATAGTTACACTATCATTATTGTATGTGTAATTCATTCACGTCGGTGTACATGAAAGCTAGTTAACATAATTATAACAAAATGAAAAATAGAAAACGAAAAGCAATTTCTTATGAAACTAAATTTGAAATTCTGCAAGATGCACACTCACTTGGATCAAAACAAATGAAAATCAGAAACTTTTTGAACGTAAAAACTAGATACACTTAGTCTAGTTTCTTTTGAAACACAATAATAAAAGTGTGCTTTCTTATACTGTTAATCAACATAATATTACATGTACACATTAAATATATGCGATATGTATTTCATATTAAAATACTGTTCAACCTCATGTATTTTGTGTTTAGTACAACATAACTTTGTTCTACGACAGGCTATACATGTATACACGGTATAACGAAATACGTTATATCCGTACACATATAACGACATTTCGTTGTACTGATATAGCGAAAATCGGATATAGCGTAACAATTCTCAAGGTCCCGAGGATTTCGTTATAACCGAGTTCCACTGTATACAACTGAACAGAACATATGATGTTCATATTGACTAAGAAAGGGAAAGTAGCCACTTCATGGCCCATCATTATTGCAGCTTTTCATATGGATAGATTGCACACAATTTATAATACTGTAAAATCATAAATTTTTGTGGGGGGTTAAATTTCGTGGATATCAAAAGTTTACATCAAAATTTGACATCAAAACTTGACATCAAAACTTGACATCGAAATTGACTATACTCGTTTCTGGAATCATATAACATTCAGTGCTCCAAATAATTTTTAGGTGCAATGAGTTGTTCACTCCTTGTTTTCAAAACTAATGAGTGAAACACTCCGGAGACAAAATATCAATGACTTCGGATTTAAACACATAGATTGATAGTCACATTCAATATAAGTAAGCAATTAAAATTCCCTTTTTCCAAATGCTTATAATGCTGTCAATATATTGACTAAGTGGAAATAAAATGCATCTATTTTTCATGACACGTTGTGAAAATGAACTGTGAAGCATTTAATTATATTGAATGATCTGCATTCAAAATTATTTTTAAAGTTTGTTTTGTGAATTGAATTACATGGTTAATAGATTTATCTGTAACATCGACTTTTACTAACCGTGAAACTCGCATTTTTCGCGTGTTGTCAATGTGCTTCTGTCACGCATGTATTTTCAACTATTTTCAATTTTGTGTTGGAAAGTTTCAATTCAAGCTTTTATTATAGCATCTCCCATGATAGATAATATGCAAGGTCGTACATACTCTCATGTGTTACCACATCTGGTTTAAAATTAACGCATATGAGAGCTACAATCCTGCATATTTACCGATAAAAACTTTTGTTTTTGAAGTGACATTTGTCAGAGGATTTTTCTACCTGTACACCGTATTGGAGTGGATAAAACCAAGACAACTGACCGGATTACGGAAGAGTTACTTCCCTTCGACGCATCGGAATCGATCAGAATGCGTGATCGTCTTTTTCAATGCGTTTTACGACGCACAGAAATAATTTTTAATGCGTTTTTCGTTAATTTCAATGCGTAATCACGCTTTCACGCACCTTATCTGGAGCTCTGTAACATTGACATCTATTTTTCAGTTGTTTGTACCCTATGTGGATTATTGTTGCCTTGGAGATCAGACACATCAAAACGTCACGATCTAGAAGATTACAGCGTTTTCTACAAGTCAACTTAGATGATGCTAAATCTGCCAAGTACCTGTGACCTGCAACATAGAAGTGAATTAATTTCTTAAAAGATGACATTATGACCAAGTTACTGAAACAATATAGAAGTTCTAAAGTGAAGAACACCATGGTGCAGTATCATTAAACTGCGTTGGGAGAGTGTGCCTGAAACAACACCATGGTTTGATTTTCCATTTTTTGTTTATATAAATGTCTTTTCTTTTCAGCCATTCTGTACATGTGTTACGAAATGTTAGTGTATATATATAATGCACATAGAGCTCTTGGCTAGTATTCACAAATCATCTTAAGGGAAAACTTTAGGTAGTTAGTCTAAAGCATAATAAATGTGATCAATGCATTATTGGAAAGAATCTAATCAGGTTTCATGAATCTAACATCTCAAGAGGCATATTAAATTGTGGAGGTGTTATGCATAATGATATATTATAATGATTTTGTTTTCAAGTAGGATAATCGTAGATGCTCATATATGTTATTTAAAAAAAACTAAAATTATTAATCTAACAAAGGGAGACTATCCGTCTAAAAAGTTATTTTCCGCTGACATTTTAAACATTTACTATCGTGGCAGCATCATTTAATGTTTATTACATATACAAGTCAATTAATAAAATTAAATATAAACCATCGTTACATTAAACATAAATTCAATACTTGAAAAGTAAATAAGATTCATGAAAAAAAAATAGATTTTGCATTTCTGTAATACAGCCCATGGTCAGAAGGCGCTCGGCGCCTTCATTCCAGAATTGCCTTTCCCCCAGCACCTTAAACCTCAGAATGGTGTCTTTAAATTACTAAATTTTGTCCATATTTTAGCTATTTGAGAGAAAAAGTCAACCATAAAGGCTTGTATTGTGTAAAAAGTACTTTAATCAGCATCTAAATTATGCATATTAATGCAGTCATCTGTTCTTAAATGTTCTACCTATTCTTGTTGGTCTCCTGCACCTTTCCTTGAAGAGAAACATCCTACACGTGACCGGTACGTCTGGATATCAACATCCATAAATGAACCTGAAAATATAAAGATTTGAATACATCCATGCAGAAGTTCAAAAGTGAAGATGTTTGTTTCAGCAACAGAAGTTCAGTGAAGGCTATAGTTTAATATATTTATACGATTAATTATAGTAAAGTGTGTGTTTATTATAGTGTCGCCCCTACTGAAAACCAACCAATTTGCTTATGAGACACCAATATTGTTGCACACAGTACCTCCTGAAAACCTTCTCGTATTTCCGGGTGCCTGGCAGAGAGTTGCCTACGGTAACCATTCTTTAACTAGCTGGCTGCTCCCCAATCGGTCACATCAGTTCTAACACAGCTTCTGTCCGGGTTAAAACCTTCGACCTTCCACTTTTTCACCCTCTGACGTATCGACTAATACCTTCTTTTAGAGCCGTTCTGTACTTATGTGCGAAATGTTGATGTGCATTTTAAATAAATAATACACATGGAGCTCTTGACTAGTATTCACAAATCATCTTAAGGGAAAACTTTAGATAGTTAGTCTAAAGCATAATAAATGTGATCAATGCATTATTTGGAAAGAATCTAATCAGGTTTCATGAATCTAACATCTCAAGGGGAATATTAAATTGTGGAGGTGTTATGCATAATGATATATTATAATTATTTTGTTTTCAAGTAGGATAATCGTAGATGCTCATATATGTTATTTAAAAAAAACTAAAATTATGAATCTAACAAAGGGAGACTATCTGTCTAAAAAGTTATTTTCCGCTGACATTTTAAACATTTACTATCGTGGCAACATCATTTAATGTTTATTACATATACAAGTCAATTAATAAAATTAAATATAAACCATCGATACATTAAACATAAATTCAATACTTGAATAGTAAATAAGATTCATGAAAAAAATTAGATTTTGCATTTCTGTAATACAGCCCATGGTCAGAAGGCGCTCAGCGCCTTCATTCCAGAATTGGCTTTCCCCCAGCACCTTAAACCTCAGAATGGTGTCTTTAAATTACTAAATTTTGTCCATATTTTAGCTATTTGAGAGAAAAAGTCAACCATAAAGGCTTGTATTGTGTAAAAAGTACTTTAATCAGCATCTAAATTATGCATATTAATGCAGTCATCTGTTCTTAAATCTTCTACCTATTCTTGTTGGTCTCCTGCACCTTTCCTTGAAGAGAAACATCCTACACGTGACCGGTACGTCTGGATATCAACATCCATAAATGAACCTGAAAATATAAAGATTTGAATACATCCATGCAGAAGTTCAAAAGTGAAGATGTTTGTTTCAGCAACAGAAGTTTAGTGAAGGCTATAGTTTAATATATTTATACGATTCACTGATTCTGTTTCACAAAGTATATTCCTTAAATAGGTGACTGTAAATTGACAAAAGATTTTCATTTTGTTGTACCGAAGATCTAGTTTGACTTTTAAATTGCTGTGTGTGCAATTGTGTGTGTGCTGTCAGTTGAGCAAGAGATGTTCGAGTTGGTTGTTCACGTTATAGGTTCTACAAATAACCAAGTAGTTGTCCTCAAAATAATGTTTTATTTAACACAAGTAATATAATATAGACAGTCCGAGTGGAAATGTATATAGTAATCAATACACAATTAGTAAATACACAATTCTTGAAATACACAATAATTAAAATACACAATTCTTAAATTACAAAGTTCTTTGGGAATTATCAAACTACTATATTCTTTGTCTGCACTGTATTTCTTCGACATTCAGGTTTGGATATACCTGGTGTTCTTCCACCAGTTTTCACACCTTTGTTCGTGTGGTTTGTGTTTGTGCTGTGAGTTAAGCACGAGAGGTTCGAGTTGAATCTTCACGTTATAGTTCGAGTTGAATCTTCACGTTAAATGTTCTTCAAATAACAAAGTAGTCGTCCTCAAAATAATGTTTTATTTAACACAAGTAATATAATACAGACACAATTATTTAATATGCAAAATTCTTGAAATACACAATTATTAAAATACACAATTCTTAAATTACAAAGTTCTTTGTTAATTTGTTACGTAGTCATTAATACAACAGAACACTGTCGCTGATCGTATAGTAGTTTAATAGTTCTTAACATAGTACTTCAACATATTCCATATATTCAATACGGTACTTCAACTGGACATACACTTGAGCTTAGGTCTTATACAGACCTTAGTCCTCGCTCAGTTAGTCCTCTCCAAGGCACAACCGCCCACTCTCGAGTCCAGTTACTAACTGATCTCTTGACCAGATAGCCTTCTATATCATTAACAATCCAGACATTATTAATTAAGTACATTTCCTGTATCATTAACCACCCAGACAGTATATTACATGTACATGTCTTAAGTCAGGTAATATTGATCGATCTTGGCATATGATGTCTGAAGGTTTGTGAACATTTGTACACATATTTTGACCAGTGTGTATTCATAACTTAGTGTTTGTTTATATGTCGAACGCTGTACCCTCGGGCATAATGTTACAATTCCCTTCCCGTGTTGGAACACAAAATTTTATCTTAATAAAATTTTAACATTACGAATACCCCGAACTCGAATTATAACAATATAAGAAACATAAAAAACATGGTGATAACGTAATGATAGTATGTACATGTAGTACATAAAACAAATGGTAATTGAAGAATAAAAGAATAACTAGAGCAATAACATGAATACAGGAAAAAGCCATAATGACACATCTGAAGAAAATACACACATTTCTATATTATGTCATACTCAATAGTTTATGATCGCTTATCAATTATGATCAATAACTTGGCTGTCAATTAATACTTGTCTTGTTCTTATGTTGTCTCTTTACTGGGGGCGTCCAGTTGAACCCCAAGCGTTTCCCATTAGGCTTGCTGCCAGCCGTGCCAGGAAATTCGGCTGGTCAGCCGTGTCTCCCCTGCAGTAATTATTGCCCCTTGGTCCCAGTAGTGCTGACAGGGGCAGTGCCCATCGTGGTTCCCCTCTGTTACGTTGTGGTTCCTCATAACAACATCGCTTGTGTATTTTCCACGTATTTATTAAACATGACGACAATGACAATTGAGTGACGCATAGCGGCGCCCCACGCATAGAACGTGTTCGTAAAAGTGGTTCATAATAACAACATCGCTTGTGTATTTTCCATGTATTTATTAAACATGACGACAATAACAATTGAGTGACGCATAGCGGCGCCCCACGCATAGAACGTGTTCGTAATAGTGGTTCATAATAACAACATCTCTTGTGTAGTTTCCATGTATTTATTAAACATGACGACAATAATAAATGAGTGACGCATAACGGTGCCCCGCGCATAGAACGTGTTCGTAATAGTGGTTCCTAATAACAACATCGCTTGTGTAGTTTCCATGTATTTATTAAACATGACGACAATGATAATTTATTAATAACCCAGGTTCTAAGTACTTTTACCAGTACATTTGGTGCAACCACTAGACCCCCCTCTCTCTCTCTCTCTCTCTCTCGATCTAGTAATTGTGTACAGATGGTGGAACACGCCTCTCGTAATATGGTTGGTCCGAGCGGTCACGTTTAGAACGTCGTAGGTTGTTTGTTGTTCTAGTAACGTTACCATGACATTAGGAGCTCCACGTTCTGCGAACAATATTGTGTGACGGATATCTGGCAGCACTGTGAAGACGTGCCGCTGGTCATCTCGCAATCTCTCACTGCTTTTTTTGTTGTACCCCTCCGGGAAGAGGCACAACAGTAAAAAACACTCGCATTCCGTCATGCGTATGATCCCCACTATTTGTGGAATGTTCGTTTAAATACCTCTGAATAAAATCACTGTTTAACAACGAAACATACAAATCAACAAGATATGTGCCATAAAACTAATTTATATACATGTATAACAAAATACACTTCAATAATATACATAAAACTAACATACACATAACAAAATATATTTCAACAACGAAACATACAAATCAGCAAGATATATGCCTATAAAACTAATTTATGTATAGCAAAATACGTTCCAATAATAAACATAAAACTAACATATGTGGCGTAGTGGTCGTAAGTGGTTCTTGTAATAACAAGTTTTCCAAAGATTTATAAGTATTTATAAGTATTTATTTATTAAGATTTTCAACACTAACAACCCAGAGTACTTTAATTTGGAAACAGGCCTTCTGATGTGCACAGTTGTTGCCTAAAGACTTCCTTCCTAGTTTACTCTGGTTTATATACACATTTCCAGTCATCCCTAATTGATCTCATTATAACGGTCATGCAATGTACTAATTATTATAGTATTATATACACAAGTATGCACCTGAAACACGTGCCTGACACACTATTTTCCCCAAGCAATGCATTCATAAGTCCTAACTTTGATGGATAATTTATGAGAGTACTTGACCACCAGTAATTTATGAATATCGTTCTAGGTACAATCGTGACTTCAAAACGGGCAGTTAATGCATAACGATATAATATCCCGTATGTCATTATTACATTACAATTTATGAGATTAACATAGTTATACTTGACCACCAGTAATTATGAATATGGTTCTAGGTACAATCGTGACAAAACGGACCCTTATACATCATGATATAATATTTATTCCTATGTGAATAAATAATTATTATCATAAATCGGCTGTCATTACGGACATCCGATATTGACAATAATAGTACTAATTTGACCTGTATGTCATTATTACATTACACTAGTATACCCGCTTAACATCTTGACAATCAATTACAAAAAAAATAAAATTTTGAATATAATAAGCTCTTAAAATCTTCACAATTTCAAAAGTATTATTTCACATAAATAAAGTTCTGCATAACTTCCTAACAATTATTTCAAAAATATTATCATAAATAAAAAGTGTTGCACTTCGTTCTAATTTCATAGCCATTGTATTGCCTTGTGTTAAACATACTTTTTAGCAACTTAAAACAAAATTATACAGCCATCAAACAAAATTAATTAATCAAACTAACCCCAAATCCTTTGGTCACGACTCCAATTGTGGCGTAGTGATCGTATGGTGGTTATTGAAATAACAAGTTTTCCAAAGATTTATAAGTATTTATTTATTAAGATTTTCAACACTAAAACAACCCAGAGTACTTTAATTTGGAAATCTGCCTTCTGACGTGCACGGTTGTTGCCTTAAGACTTCCTTCCTAGTTTACTCTGGTTTATATACACATTTTCAGACATCCCTAATTGATCTCATTATAACAGTCGTGCAATGTACTAATTAAAATAGTATTATATACACACCCACCCACCCACCCACCCAACCAACCAACCAACCAACCAACCAAAACACAATCAACCTAATAAGTCCAAGACTGCTGTTTCCTCCATGTTCCTTCTCTCCATAGCCACCGCCTCTTTCGTCTTTTTAATTTCCTGGCGTCTTTTCCTTCCCCCATTCATATCGCTTGCATATCTGAACCACTCTTTGATGGTGTTCTCAATGGTATTTTGCCTAGTTTGAGGGTGGCACAGTTGGACAGCTTCTGAAAATACATTGATCATAGATAAATTACGATACCATTTTATTAAATGTGTAAATTTAAAACAAGAGGGCCATGATGGCCCTATATCACTCACCTGATTATGAATGCAGCCCTGCAGAGTTTTCACCCAAGGGAATAATTTGAACAATCTTGGTAGAAAATCACTAGATGATGTGACATATAGCCCAGAGTACCATTTTGACGGGAGACCGTCACCTAAATATAACCTAAACCATTTTGGTTTATCCTCTTAGGTTTTGTACAAGTTTCATGTAGCTCTCCCATCTCTCAAGCCATGAATACGGCTCCATCCCTACACAAAACTTTGGCAAAAGAGAAAAGTCATTTCCCTGTGCCATTTCGGAATTGTCTTCGGTGTACGTTTCTATACTGGCGTGGATCACTTCCGGTTCTGTACTGATTTCTTCCGGTTCTTTACTTGTTTCGTCCGTTATTGACCTGGCTACTGACCTCAATCGAAATGGTGTTTCGTTATCTACCAATTGTCAACCCGTTGTCGTGTGAACTGAGGGGAATTAGCTCGCTGATGATAGAAAACAAGTGCTTGTCAGTAGAGTGACTTTTACTTCTAGCTCATGTTATATACATGACATATAAACAAAATAGCATGCACTTGGCATGTATCAAATACATAAAATATCCAAGAACCAATTTATATATAACACATCATATTAAAAGTGCCTAAACCAATATCATACTGTAGGAGCTCAGCGTTCTGCAAACAATATTGTGTGGCAGATGTCGGCCAGTACCGTAAATGCGTGGCGTTGGTCATCTCGCAATCTTTTCACTGCTTTGTTGTACCCCTCCTGAAGAGGCACAGCAGTGAAAATACACGCATTCCATCATGAATATGCTTTTTACAGTGACTCTCTCTCGTTATGTATATAATACAGCATCCTAACGTGTCGTATATAACTCGGTAAAGGTTGGGATAAACCTAGTGGAAAACTTGTCTTGAACACTATGTACCTAACGTTTGTTATGAAAACTGAACGCCATTTTGTATTAGGTCTTTGCATGTGAAAATAATTTGACAAATCTAATTGCAATAGTCGAGCGCGCAGTCTTTCAATATCTGTCCTTTCATTGATAAGTTGTGTATAATATTTTAAAATTTTCGAAATGATAGTTACACAATCTACACAATGGTTGATTTTCATCCATATTATCCATATCATCCCTTACTATTGTTGTTCCTGCTGTTTGTGCTAATGGTATCAGTGGAGGTAGACGCACCACTAGTTCCGGGTCTATTGTGAGATGATTTTTGTTCATGTCTGGTTAAATCGCTAACTGAAAAAAAGTTTTATCACACCCCAAACATCCCCGTTGTGAGTTTAACTCTTTTATTGTGTTTACGATTGCGCACAATTCGGCGGAAAATAGTAAATCTCGCGTCATCTTAGTGTTAATTTTGATGAGTTGAATTATTTCCCCTAGTTTTTGTAATAGTGCCTTTCCCTCCTCAATTGTTACCCTAACCCCGTTTTTAGTGTGAATATATTTTGATTGAGAATCCTCTCTTTTACCACATTTTCTAATGTCTAAATTCAAATGACCTTTTCGATAAATATTTTCTTTTACGAAAAGTACAGCTCTGGTTTGATACTCGTTTTCGAAAGGAACGAGATCAAACGGAATATCCACTGGTTTTGTGGATGTTTTGTAGGTATAACGCCTCGCAACAGCGAAGGCGAGCGGAAGTTTTTGAATAAGGGACTTTAATTCAAACTCATCCAACGCTATCGACTCGTTCACCGGATTGTCCCTCATGTAGGTCTTTTTAGTTGTTGTTGGAACGCACATACGCGCGCACATACACACACACACACATAAAGTTTACACACTATCGCACGCGTATTAAGTAAGTATTATGTACCAACAATGACAACGACATGAATCTAAACACTTCAGAATTGCGCGTAGTTGAAACGTTGAGGTGGACGCCTATTTCTGTCCCCTCTTCTAAGATGTATAACAGGTGGTATCACACCTCTCCTCCTACGCTGGCGGTTTGGTTGGCGCTGATGGTTAGGTTGCTGTTGTGCGGCTACTTCCTGTATTTGCAGTATTAGGTGGAAGTACTCTCCCCACTTCAACAACACACAGCTTCCTGAAATGTTCAATCACTTTTACACAAAGGAACCTCGAAATGTATTTCCTCTAGGGAAAGTGACCTAGGCGCCCTGTTTCGCCGAAACCTCTTACATAAGCAATAATAAAAAAAAAGAAAAAACGTTCTTTTTGAAAATGAATCAAACACATAATAATACAAGTACAAAATGTAGCATGCAAAAATTTTTAACAATATATGTATATACAAATGTCACACAGATAATCATCCAGTCACTTAGTTTTTCGCACTCTGCTTCTTCGACTTCAGCGGTCTGATTAGTCTTCACTTTGGGGTAGTGATCTACCCCGGCTGTCCTGGTCCTTGGTGGTTTCCCATAGCTCTGTGAACACCTCCTCACAAAAGGTTGGAGTTTCCATAATGGCTCTCAACCTTCTTGGTTCACAGGCTTCCAGGTACGAGCCCAACGAGAAATGTGAACTATGCGCGTCCAACTGTGAATCCAATAACTTGACGGCCACATGGAATAATTTATCGTCACTGTATACTGACTGGTAGCTTAATGTGGCCAGTGCATGTCTAAAATTCATCACGAGGTGGTATATTGTTACCTCAGCCGGCCCGTGAAACGTCCAACTTCCCCAGTGATCGTCTTTTGTCGCCCGTATTATGGAGAAAACCGTCGTGGCTATCCAATGCACTAGTGCTTTTCGTATGGTCTTGCCCAATACCAACTGAGCCCAGCCAGTAAATGCGTGGTGTTGGTCATCTCGCAATCTTTTCACTGCTTTGATGTACCCCTCCTGAAGAGGCACAGCAGTGAAAATACTTGCATTCCATCATGAATATGCTTTTTACAGTGACTCTCTCTCGTTATGTATATAATACAGCATCCTAACGTGTCGTCCTTCTCTAAAGTCATTTTAATATCCTCGACATTAATTGTATACCCTTCCATTTTCTATAATGAATAAAAAAAAATTATATATATAATTAAAACATACACCTGTAAATAAGCAATAATAAAAAAAGAAAAAACGTTCTTTTTGAAAATAAATCAAACACATAATAATACAAGTACAAAATGTAGCATGCAAAAAATTTTAACAATATATATATATATACAAATGTCACACAGATAATCATCCAGTCACTTAGTTTTTCGCACTCTGCTTCTTCGACTTCAGCGGTCTGATTCATCTTCACTTTGGGGTAGTGATCTACCCCGGCTGTCCTGGTCCTTGGTGGTTTCCCATAGTTCTGTGAACACCTTCTCACAGAAGGTTGGAGTTTCCATAATGGCTCTCAACCTTCTTGGTTCACAGGCTTCCAGGTATGAGCCCAACGAGAAATGCGAACTGTGCACGTCCAACTGTGAATCCAATAACTTGACGGCCACATGAAATAATTTATCGTCACTGTATACTGACTGGTAGCTTAATGTGGCCAGTGCATGTCTAAAATTCATCACAAGGTGGTATATTGTTACCTCAGCCGGCCCGTGAAACGTCGAACTTCCCCAGTGATCGTCTTTTGTCGCCCGTATTATGGAGAAAACCGTCGTGGCTATCCAATGCACTAGTGCTTTTCGTATGGTCTTGCCCAATACCAACTGAGCCCAGCGTGAAGTGTTAGTTGTAGACATCTTTGTACGTGTTATTTTTGAATACGATATCGTATCTCAACGACACCTTTATCAAATCTGTTAACTGGCAAGTATCAAATTCCACGTCTTCTTTGATTAAAGCATCACCTTCATCAGAAAGTTTCAACATCTTGCGCTCGACCATGTCATCATATGAATCTCTCGAATCTGCTGTGCGTTTAGTAGCCATTAAGTATGTGTGATCTGAAATTTATATAAAATTCAAGCTTTACAATGCATTCGCTCTTTTATTCATAAGATGGCTCATTATCTCGGCCCAACAACTTCTTTTAAATTTGTTTTTCAATTGTATTAGATCAGACACTGATAGTGTAGACAAGTTTTCTTCTATTTCGTTATACTACGGTTTTTCATGCATCCATTGTATCCACGCTTGTTTTAAACTAGGTGACAAAAAAGAAAGAAAAACTATGCGTACAGAAGTCTTTCCATAATTTAGTTGGGGTATCTTACTGGTTGCCGCCTGTTTCTGTCACCTCTTCTTAATGGGATCTGCGGCGGCTGATTGACTTGTCCAACTCTTCTTCGACAATTTCTAAGCGGTTGCTGCTGGTTATGCTGTTGCTGTTGTGGTTGCGGTTGAGCCAAAGGTTGATAGTTGTCATTGAAGATTAACGGTTTAAAAATCACTGTCATTTGCCAAGAAGAACCTAAAATAAACCACTTATCTATTAATCGCGTTTGAAAATGGTGGGTGTTTGAAAATGAGTTTCTTCCATACTGGGTATGTGGTGCATTTGTGATCCTAAGTGCTATGAATGCGGCGAGTATTCAACTGGTAATCACTGTAAAACAAACAGAAATAATTAAACGAATGAAGAAAAAGATCGCAAATTAAACTTAAGCCAATTATAACGACCGTATTTCACTGTAAAACAAAAGCTTAAAAATGTTTCTAGTTTAATGCAAACAGAAATATGACAGATTCATTTAGTGCACACGTACCTATAAACACGATCCCGATAATAAGCCAAGTCGTCTTGTCTCTCAGAAGCTGGTGAAGTTGCCCCTCATATTTCTGACTAACAGTGGTTGCAGATGTTGTTGTTGTTGAACTGGGGTGAGTTTCAGCTTTCTTCACGGGTGATATAGACGTTGTCTCTACCAATGGTTTTGATTGTACGGACTATAAAAAAAGAAACACGCTGTATGTGATAAAGAACTCACACATGATAATTAGTTTCTTAAAAGAAAAAGAAGCTGTCAATATTTATTTCTATAGAGAGGAATTTTAAACGTACCTGTGTCTAAATAAACCGATGTATTACTTCGCTTTTTATAACTGATACATATTATTTACATATAGTTACACATATAACAAACTTTTTAAAGGTATTATCCAGTTCATTAGAATCAATGATTTAATAAAAATAAATTAATTCTTACACATCTGGTGTTGCTAACGATTACTTGTACGGCATCACCTAGCGAAGTGTTCGTATAGTGGTTATTTCGTCATAAACAACATCGCTTGTGTATTTTCTATGTATATTTATTTTACATCACGACAATAATAAGTTTTATTAATAACTCAGTTAGTACGTTGGCAAGTGGCGCACAACGGCGCCCCGCGCATAGAGCGGACTCTCTCAATCAAACTTTATAACATACTCCTAGTCTAGCTCTGTGTTGGACTCCCGAACAAAAGTCCTCGTGGCATATATATACACATTCCCAGACCAGCCTAATTTGGTCTCATAACATCATTGCATCACCAATACACAATTATATAGAGATGTATTGTGCGCTGTTCATACTTAAAGGTATAGATTGTATAGACGTCTATTGACATACTTATCATATGGTCAACTACCCAGATGCAATTATCGAGATGTATTGTGCGCTGTTCATACTTAAGGGTATAGATTGTATAGACGTCTATTGACATACTTATCATATGGTCAACTTGATTCGTATTATGAAGCTTATTACAACACATTGTATGTGATATGTCATAATCCCTGGGCAGTGATCAAACAGAACAACAAACTAGAATCTACCCGACAGCATTACATGAATATGTTGTTAAGTATAGAAGTAGAGATTGTATTATATAGATCACCTGGTCCAATATTATTACTTATTTAGTCTGTAACTACAGGTAACCACAGGCTATTACGCTACAATATTTCTGGAGCAGATGTCATCTTCTTGCGTCGTTCGGATTTCAACCAATCTAACTTCTAAGATCGGGCATCTGCTGATCAGCAATTACCAACGTTCCTCTACCGAAGTAAGAGAAGCGCAGCTCCCTAATTCCTCTCATGTTCCTATCAGGCGCATACTTTCCATCCCCTACATTCTCGCATTCCATCGCAATACCACTTATTCCCTCTGACACTTGACAAACATGTTGATTTAACACATTAGCGACTGTGATTACGAACCAAATAACGAAGCAGTAAAATCCTAACCACATGTTCATTTTCAAAATTGAAAGCACGTGTGAATTTTGTAAAGGTAAAGAACCACTAAATGCCTCCGCGGACCATTGGTGGTGATACACTCAAGTAGTCCTTAAAAAAACTTTGATTTGCCTGTAAATGGAGATATTTCTTGACAAATGTGGATTTGAATGATGAAATTGAGCTTAAATGGTTGATAAATATGCATGTGATGTAGTAAAACTGTAATATTTGTATTATTCCACTATTTTGGTCTTGATACCAAAGTGAAAGTAGACTAGGGTAAAACCCGGAACTTATAAATCCGGACATGTGTGAAAACGGATAAACCATGTTTGAAGGACAAAAACTTTCTTAGAAGATACATGACCCCCCTTTTTTATTGCATTATTTTGAAGCTTAAATGACCCTCTTTACAATGATATATGTGGTCCAGGTGGCCATAGACTAAAAACAGTTGAAAATTTGGGCCTACTACGGGCACTTTACATTGAGCTATAGAGCAAATTTATTTGGTGGTTTCTAACCTTAACAATAACATAGGAATGACCCATAACGATCCCAAAATTAATGTAGGACGGGTTGATTATCTATAAATAATAGAGTCGTCCGCGCTATCAGTTTCATGATCCCCGTCTCTATTTTAATTGGTTGAGAGAGACTGACCTATCCCCGTCTCTATTTTAATTGGTTGAGAGAGACTGACCTACGAGCGCTTAACGTTATTGAATTTAACCTATATATAGTTCTGTCCAGCGTTAAAGATATTGACCATGTAAAGACCGCGCTTTGCGAAAACCAATCTTTGGTTCGTTTTTCCAAACAATTAGTTGAATACTATCGAAGTTACATGTTTTATCATTATTAAACATTTTTATTTTAATGAAATAATGTCGTCGATTAATTATGTTTGTACAATACAAGAGAAATGTTATATTTAAATATTTCAATTTTAGTGAATTTTGTCTCACACACACAAGAATAAATACATGGTTATTATTATTATAAGGATTAAAAGTGTTTGTAGAAATCAATCGCTAATATTTGTTAAGAGAGATCTTAATAAATATGTCAAAACGTCAGGTCGGCGCCGCAGTTATTTTTTTTGTGGTAAATTTTAAAATTATTTAAGTTTAAATCGATACCATAAATTTTATCTTTTGGACTATTAGCTACATACGTTACTACCTGACTCGGACACATTAACCGACAGATGTCGCGCTACGTGCCAAAACGGGCTATAGATACTCGTCTCTGCCTCTACCGATTGTCCCATACCGCGCTCACAAATTGTTATCGCACAAAAGGGTGTCAACGTCTACATCATATACTACTATTATTAATTACGTAGTCTGTAACACCAGGTTACGTTACAATATTCCCTTTTCTCCTCAGAACATAAAATTTTAACTTACTAAAATTTTAACATTATGAATCCCCCAACAGAAGTGCTGTTTTGGTGGAACCTACTGTACTCCCAAATTAAAATTATAACAACATAAGAAACATATGGTGATAAGGGAAAGATAGTATGCAGTACATAAAACAAATGGTAATACTTGTAATAGAATAAAATAATATCTAGTGCAATAGGCACACACACACACACACAATAATTGTCATCGTTCTTTCAGCGTAATCAGCTGGTTGTCTCCCCCTATTATTTTGACGCGGTCTATTACGACATTCTGTACTAATGTGTCCTATTAACCCACAGGCCCAAAATTTTGTCCTGCTTTTCCATGAGTTATTTGATTGGTTTTTCCCCAGTGCGCCACGGTCTTGTCTGACTGACAGCATTTACTCGTTTTAATCTGTTTCTACACTCCTTGTATGTGTGCCCAATTTTATTGCAGAAAGTGCACCTAGGCCTATTCGAATTTCGAAGGTAATCAACATCCATTGGTTCCTGACCTGACTCCGACAATGTTTGAGAATTTTGCCTTAGTTGTGATTGCCTAGTTTTATCCTGTCCATGACTTATAGTTTTACTATCTTTGAGCCTTAAATTAAACCTCGCTCTGACATTCTGTTCGGTCATGGCAGCTGTCACAGCTTCCTGTAAGTTTTTGGGATTACTCCCCATTAACTTCATTTTACTGGTGTCATCCCTAAGAACGTCTATAAAAAATTCAGTCACTTGGCTCTCAATCATAAAGGGGTAAATTGGCCTGAAGGCTTGACCTTCGTAAGCCGTTTCGGCCAAATCTAACAATTTTTCAGCATAATTTTGTACATTATCCCCAGGTTCTTGTTTTAAATTCCTTAAAAGATAAAAGGCACAGTGCGGGTCGTTTAATTCGGCAAACCTGAGGCTTAATTCGGCCTCCAATTGTGCACACGTACAGTCAGGTTGTTCCTTAAGATGCCTTTGTATAAAATCAGAGACAGGCCCGCTAGCTGTCTGGAAACATACAATCGTTTTCCTCTCATCATCGAGGCCCGCAATAACGGCATATTTGTCAAGGGACTTAATCCAAAATTTAAATTCCCTAACTTTCCCATAATAACTTGGCACTACATGAGAAGCCCCTTGATTACCAAAGATATCTGAAACAGTTTTTAACCTATCTGACAAATCTGTAAAAACCCTACCCATCTCGTAATCTTGATCTGCCATGATAACAATGATAAACGAATCAGAAAAAAAAACTCTCACTTGTAACTCCTAGCTTTTAAATTTCGGCTAACAAGTGATGTTCCGGTCTCCAATATCCTGGTGTAACGAAGTTGTAGTTGTGGGTAGAAGCAACGAGAACAGTCGGATGCCTTCGTTCCGTAGATGTTCGGATGCCTTCGTTCTGTAGAGTGTCCCATGGGTTTCATGAACACGTGTGTGATATAGTCCTGCATATCACCATGCCACTTACGAATAATCCTTTTTTTCCCGGCTGGTCCATTTACGAATAATCCTGCACCGAGTTCGGATGCTTTCGTTCCGTAGATTGTCCCATGGGTTTCATGAACACGTGTGTTATATAGTCCTGCATATTGCGGGCCTGTTGTTGGTCCACTTACGAATAATCCTTTTTTTCCCGGCTGGTACATTTACGAATAATCCTGCACTGCCTTCCCCGATATCGTGGGCCTGTTGTTGGTCCGGTGGGCAACTATGTATATTTCCGCGATCGGCGGACTTGGTGGTCAAGCAACGCATTTTCTTCAACCGACTTTACACCCAGTCCTCTTCTTCCCGATACACATATGGGTTGTTTGGATGTATGCGTTCCGTCGATTGTCCTATTGGCTTCAGGAACATTTGAGTTATGTAGTCTTGAAACGCTTTCTCTGATACCATAGGCTTGTTGTTCGTCCATTTGCGAGCAATCCTTTGTCCCGGTGGTGGGCACGCCATGTAAATCTCCGCGAAGGATGTTAATTTTCTCTTAACCACCGGTGGACTTGGTGGAGAGGCAACGCATTTTTCGTCGATCGACTTTTCTGTCTCACAACCTTTTTGCCGGGTGGCGGAAACGCACTATATATTTCCGCAAAACATGTTGATCCTGCGCAACAGTTCTGACCTCCTCAAATCCAACTGAACGGTGCCTTCGACTGAAAAAACCTTCAAGTTCAGCTCTCTATTCAAATTGCACATCTTCTCAAAGCAAACTCCTTAGCTCTCATCTCCATATCTTGAGAGAAATAATGAATAAATATAATTTACAAAAATGTGCATCATCACAAATATACAATTTCAAGTATTTATTGATAACATAATGATATACAATGCAACCTCTTCAGAGAGTCTCTCCACAAAACAACAACCTCTTTTAAGCAACATACTCATTTTGTTCCAAAAGTAACCTTAATTGTATAATTTACCTCTACAGACCAACAACCTCTGTACAACAACCAAATTTGATGTTTTTAGATTGGTGTTGCTTTAGTGAGGTTGTACTGTATAACATACAGTAATATCAATGTTTTATTCACCCTCTTTTCATTATAGAAACGCATGTTCGATCATTTAAGTTAAAACTTAAAGATTTTGATAGAAAAAGAATCAGATTTCTACTATTACTTTTGGAAAAACTAATATTAAACAAACCTTACTTTTGAATTATTTGATGTAGTTCTCCTTGTATATTCATCAACGCTAGACCAGTCTATTATAAACTATTTAATACACTTGTTACTATATATAGTAACAAAAATGAGCATATTTTAGGCTGATTATGACCATCACGTGATTGATTATCGCCTATCCGCCCGGTCCGCAATCTCATAATCGTAATCGGCCCGTTGAACGGGCGCACGTTACGTTATCCAAGTTAACATGACGTCACGTTGAATCTAAAATGACGTCACGTTAGAGCTAAAATATGACGTTACGTTACACAGAGGTACATTTCCTTTGACAATAGTGAGAATTATAAGATTTTCAGAATTAATGTACGTTAGATATCTACGAACTGAAGTAAGCGTGAGTTAAATTACTGTTACTTTCATTGAGTTTTGGAATCGAACAATTGTATTAAAGACTTTAATACACTTCAGAGCCTGGCCGGAAGTTGATAATCGGCCCGGCATGAATAATCACCCTCGGGCTAAAGCCCTCGCGGTGATTATTAATTTTCCGGGCCGATTATCGCCTTCCGGCCCGGCTGTGTCGTGTATTAACCTCTTAATAGTATATTGTATTTCAAAGTATGAAATATAAGTCCAAATACTTGTATAAAATTTTACTTATTTTATTACTTCCAATCACCAAGTCTAAAAGGTAATTACAAAAGCATTTAAGTACTAGAACATTTTAATTAGCCCTCAACACATATGTCCATGAGTGTCAATATTATTTATTTGATATAGTTCTCCTTGTATATTCATCAACGCTTGAACCGCGTTCAAGTCAATTCCTATTTTTTGTGTTTTTGTTTCCCTTTCTCTGGTAAGGTATACATACCACCTTCGTATTAATTCGAGGATCAACCTCGTAAACAAGTTCTATATCTTCGATCTTATAGCTTGCCATCTGCAATCAATACACACAAAATTTGTTTAACTTTGTCTGTTTTTCTATTGGTTCTAAAAAATCACATCTAATTTGAGCAAATTTAATTTTAAATTATTATTTTATTATATGTTTTATATATGTTAAATCTTATAACACGTCGTCATGCACATATCACAAAGAATAATAGTGTACTCAAATATACCTTTGTAAGCAATCTGATTTCAATTATTTCCCCAAATAATCATATCAACCTCAAACAAGTCTAAATACCATAGTTATATACAAGTCTTTAGCTGTTAGTAGGTAACTGCTGAAGATATTCTCTAACACTTGACATAGGCTTTTGTGAGAGAAGTTGATGTAATGTTGTACAACAAGATTTGTATAGTAATCTTGGAGATGACATGATACATAGATATACTGAGCAAATGTTCCAACAATACCATTTTGATTTCTTTATACTTTACTTGTTAAATTAAAAGTGTTAGACGCTGACCACATGGTTGAAATTATATATAATTCTACGAAAGGATCAAAGTTGTTTTCGTATTGTGTGGATTGGCAATGTAGTTTTGTTTGATAAAAGCCTTTTAGAACCAAACTTTGAAAATTAACAATTTTAAGACATTTAAAATTCAAGTGCCGGTATAATGGAATACAAGACAAACTCCAGTTAATTTAGAAGCAATCTAGTTGGAACATTTGCTCATTATAGTATGTTATTCAATTGTTATAATTATTGACTAGTTCGTATATTTTTAATTTAGTAGACTTAACTCGTTAATTAATTGTTATATGTTCTAGTGTATTAATGTTGATATTGTATACATATGCTCATTATAGTATGTTATTTAATTGTTACAAGACTTAAATTGTTAATTAATTATTATATGTTCTAGTGTATTATTGTTGATATGGTATTACATTTATTACATCCGTGTACATGGAAACTGAATGCTCACGTATTTATTGCATAACATGTGTTTCATATTATGAGATTTTAAAAATAAATAATTAATTCCTTGAATGCACTTGTGTTGTTTGTTCGTTATACTTAAATTATTAAACTTTAAAGTTTCGATTATTGTTAATTTTCTGCTGTCTGCCATCGAACCCAATAAAGGTATGAGGAAATCAGACATGGAAGGTAGGCCTAGCACTCAACCTAACCAGTCAAGCAAATAAATCAGAAACACCACAACACAACTACATTGAGCAATGACCACACATAAGCCAAAGAAACAAGTCCCTGTCGAAAAATGCAGGATGACTCTTTCACAAAGAAATAATAGAATAGCGGTTGACCTAGTTTAAAATAATAGGCAACCAAGACGGACGATCATAAAACGAGAATGGTTTAGTTTGATGTTGACTGATTATTTATGTAATATTATGATGAGACATATCGCTGGCTTAGAAATAGAAGTTCATAAGTACAAAATCAATATCTTGTGAAAACAAAAAAAATGTCAGAAAATTACTCTTTATATATATGGCAAGTCAGGCTGTTTAAACTTCATTTTTTTTCATTTTCATGTAAATAGGCCCATTTACATTAACAGCGCCTGGTGATGCTGATTTTAAATGTGTCAGTCTTGCAAGTACATGTATTACTTACGACCTTCTTATTCTAAGCCAACGATATGCATTAACAAGTGTGTATCCAAAACGTTTGTTGGCTGTAGCTGCAACGAATAGTAGTAGATGGATCGATCATCTCAATCACTGCAACATAAACAAACACAACTTTGTTATTCGAAGAATAAAGGGGGTTATTGCACAGGTGGCAGTATCAGTCATAGACTTTAAAAAATAGAATATTTTTTTAGCTCATCTGATTTTTGAAAAAAAGATGTGTTATTGTCATCACTTGATCGTCGTCGGTGTTGGCGTCGGTGTCGGCGTTGCATGGTTAAGATTTACGTTTAGGTAAACTTTTTTCATAAACTATCAAAGCTATTGCTTTGAAAATTATTCACGATCAATACATGAGCCTGTAAAACAAGACCCATAACTCTGGTCTGCATTTTGTAAGAACTATTGCCCCTTTTGGACTTAGAAAATAAAATGCCTTGGTTAAGTTTTGTGCATCCACTTTTCTCCTAAACTTTTAGAGTTATTGCTTTGAAACTTTCAACACTTGTTCACTATCAATTGCTGACCATGTCAAGCAAAACTCATAACTCTGATCTGCAGTTTACATGAGTTATTGCCCCTTTTTGGACTTAGAAAATTTCTTGGTTAAGTTTTGTGTTTAGGTCCACCTTTCTCATTCACTATGTGGGCTATGACTTTGAAATTTGCAACACTTGTTCACCATCAATACCTGACCATGTCAAGCAAGACAGACATATAACACTGATCTGCATTTTGCAAGAGTTACTGCCATTTTTGGACTTCGTGAATTCCATGGTTAAGTTTTGTGTTTAGGTCCAGATTTCTAATACACTATGTGGATCACTCCATTTTTGCAAGATTAGTTGCCATATTTGACTTATAAATTGTTATTGAGATTATACGGAAATACATTTGCAGTTACTGTCACAAGTTTTCTGCAGTATTGTGTATTAACATGCAACCACCATCCAATCACAACATAAGTTTTATGTCAACTTGCTTCATTACTTATTCACCATCAATACCGTACTCTGTAACGCATGACACATAACTCTGTCCTACTTCGTGCTAAGGTTGTCTGCCTTTTGACAGTGCCAGATATCAGATGAGTGAATGCACCCGCAAGGCGGTGCTCTTGTTTTCACCATTTACTATATAATATAGATTATAATAGTTAATAGTGAAAAAAAATTTTTTTTTTCTTAAGTCCATGACTGATACTGCCACCTGTGGGCTATTTCAGTCATCCATCCGGGTGTCAGCGTGATGCTAATGTTAAAGTTTAGATATCTTCAAAGTCCATTGACTAGTATTGCTTAGTCTGGCCATCCGACTAGATAATAATATTTTATCAATCAAATAGCATTTATAACTGTTTTAAACTTAAGCTAGATTTTATTCTGAACTTTATTATCCTATGTTTGAGGATGCAAAGGGAAATAATTTCATGAGAAAAGAGTAGATTGAGGAGTTGTCTTTATAAACATAGGGTATATTATATGAAACTTTGCAAACTTATTCATCAACATGCCTCCCACCCTCTAAGTCTTCACATGAGTAAGTAACTATACTGAGTACATATCTCTTGAAGTTATAATGCCGTGAATGTGGCGGCACGCTTGTGGTGTTTGTTTCGACGAGAGTGATGTTACAACACAGTCAGGTGCTTGTAACCGTTCTATAAAGGTGGCCGTTGTTGAGAGGTAAACCTTTATAGAGAGGCTGATGATTCGGTGGTTTTATACCGTTGTAGCGGGTCGTTGGTCTGGTTTGTTGTATTGCGAACTAAACCGACTGCTTGGAATTAATTACTTGTTAACCCTGGAAAAACAGGAACAAGAATAATTTATTTTAATCCAAGAACTTTATTGTTCTGTTGCATAAATGATGAATGTAGGGTTAACGCATGCTTTTTTGTGCTATTACATCTGCAGTCCCGAGGGACGGTTGGTGCCCAAGCCCGTCAGGCGAGGGCACCAACACTCCCGAGGGACTCTGCAGATGTAATAGCACGAAAAAGCATGCATAAACGCTATTATAGCATAAAAACAACACTTTATTAGTATGTTTTTCAAAATCATGACATTTTGGCGGGACATTTTGGGCGACGTCGGGAAAACAAACGCGACGTCGCTTAGCAAACGTTTCGTCACATACAAGTTTTTGTTATGAACGTCGACTTCTGGTATCGTGAAATACCAAGAAAACAGGGACATTGGGGGTTTGTTTACGTTTATTTTTTACTATTGTAGAAAATTGATTAGTAGTAACAATTTGAATGTGAATTACAGTTCATATAGCGCTGTAAATCATTTATTTTCGTCGGCTGGGTCCTGAAATGAGCATACCCTGACGGGCTTGGGCACCAACCGTCCCTCGGGACTCTGCAGATGTAGTCTAATAGCACGAAAAAACATGCGTTAACCCTACATTACACAATGCATACTAGATGGAAGACGTATAAACATTGCATAATAACATACTAAGAACAAAACCATAATTAATTAACGAAATACTCATTATACTAATTATATGAGGAAATATCAATATCTATAGAATGAGTATATATCCTATAACAATAACCTAATCAAAATTATGGGGAATAATTAAAGTTGTTGGGGAACAACTAAACTCGCTTAGCATGATATGAGAGGTTGTCCGTGACAACGCAAAAATAACCATTACTTAGATCTAATTCCTTATAAAAATCACAATTCAATAAATTGCTTGTGAGTGAAATATATCAAATTTAAGTATATTAACTTCTACTGAATGTTTATTATGTTATATTTACTTAAGTCATGCTAGAATTACACATGACGATGAACTATTGTAAAAATATGACAAAATCAATTATGGTACAAATGTAGTAAGATTACTAAATGTTCTATAATTTGAATATGATAAGTAAATCTTTTGTTTTGATTTAATAACCTAATACTTGCAAATATCAATTGTTCGCTTTACATGTAGTATTCAATCGAATATCATAATAAGGTACAGAACTTTCAGTCATTACAAAATCTATAAAATAAAATATAATAATGAAACTGTATTTGTTTAGATGCATCATATTAATGAATAAACAATCGATTATCAAACTAAAGAGCATAGTATTTCACATGAAAAACACATACATAGTAAACATATTTTAGTAACAATTACTTTAAAAATATCAAAGTTAATTTCAATGAAATAATACAATTATAATAGAACATACCTGGAAAAACAGGAACAAAAATAATTTATTTTTAATCCAAGAACTTTATTCTGTTGCATAAATGATGAATATGCTGATCTTTGATTTTGTCCCAGCTTTTATACAGAAAGATGGCTTAACTCGGACATATGGTTAAGCCAAACAAAATTATGACATGATTACTATTTCCTTTGAATTATTTACTTTAACATAATTGGGCCATCCTGATTAACACCTAATCAGGAAATTGGCGGACCTTACGGCTTCAAGTTGATGATGTCTCAATTGAGAACATATCCTGACACTATTAGTATAATTACACACTAGACAAAAAGGTGTTAAATAATCACCAACTTAATGTATTTGTTTGTTTACTATAGATAAATATATGTATACTAACCAAGGAAGTATCTGTCACTTATTATAGAGTTCAATTCAATTCAATTCAATTTATTGGCATATGAACATATTTACATACATTCTTCGCCATATAAGGCGGCATAAATTACATAAAAGAGAAGAGTATGATACTCACACGCACAGATACGCACACACACACGCGCACACACACGCACGCACCCACACACACACACACAACCACACCACTTGCAACCATCATGTTATATAAAGCATATATACATGTATACAATCATCAAGCATCATGTTACATAATATAATAGTTGCAATCATCATGGTATTTACAAGGCATACATAGTACAAAATAATTATTACAATTTACAACATTTATAAAGAACGTTTTATAGTAATCCTGTTATATGACAGCGTATATTTCTCGATACAATCTAACAATGGAAAATTTATATATATGATCAATAATAATATTATCTTAAGTCGATAAAGACTCACGTAGAAGGTTCGCATTATATATATATTTAGCAAGCGTATTAATAAGTTTGGTTTTAGAAGACGACAACAGGTTGATAAATTTTTGTTTTGTTGGCCAGTGGCAAAAATAATTTGGTAAACATCACACTGTATCGGCAAAACGAGCTAGATCTGGTGCAGCGATCCCGCTGCGGTTAACGAAGCGAGGATAGTCCGGCTAAAAATGGCGGATATCAACAAAAGTCAACGGGTGAGTATAACACTTTTGCGTATTTCATGTGCTTAATCTTTAATTCTATAAACAAGAATACTCTTACGGAATGTACACGTCCATCGAACATACCCGTAGCTAGTTGACATAGGTCTTCATCAATGCGTATGAACTTTATGCACGTTGAATGTTTTGAATCAACGGTAGACACTCCAAAACTGATATGAAATGCGGGCATTTTCGACAAATAAGTCCAAACAAGAGCATACCGAGTCTAATGTTTGTACTGACATGCACTATTGGGTGACATGTCTTGCCTAGGTGCTCAACTTGTTTCAATACTGTACTTAATTAGGCTAAAATCAAACGTTTTCAAATTGAACGATTCTTAGTCCGGTTTTCAATACAACGAAAATGGCACGACTCGAATTTGACTCACCAGAACAACAAATTTAATGTCATTGGCTTGCAATGCTCTAAGTTATCTTATCATTATTTTCTACTTTTTATTGTTCATGTAAGACAGTGTGTTTCAAATAGTATAAATTACCTCACCCTTTGCACTTTCTAAGTTCTGTCTGCTCATAACAATATGAGTATTAACTCTTTTTATTGACAAAGTAATGTTATTATCCTAATTGTCACAATAGCAAGTTTAATAGTTGTTGTTGTAGGTCTGTAAAGACATTTTGACTGGTAGCAAATACTAATGGTATGTATTGAGAAACACGTTCATGATGCCCACATGTTTATACATTAATTCAGAATGTGTGTATGTAAAGAACCAATGAACATATTATTATTTTTGTTTATTTTTCAGGACAATTCCAGTGTGGCTATTTCCCGAAGACTTACAATTTCATCATTAATAAGGCACAAACTGGGCTACGAGGCAACGGATAAACATTACACATGCACTTAATGTGCCAAAAAGCTTTATAACAAAGGCATACCGACCAGGTCATAGTGTTTTACATTGTGAAGTAACGTTTGTTGTGTGTTGCCATAGTGGCATGTCAAACGAATGTATTTGTTTACCAACAATGCCACAGAGTGTGATAAAGCGTTCGTACACAAGGATGTATTGTCGTCACACATATCATCACATGGGTCATGAGTATAACGCCACCGATACTCCAAATAAGACATACATCTCAAAATCAATAGGTGTCATCTAACGTTGCTGGTCAATCTCCATGTAAAGTTTGAAGATCTAAGGGCAAAGCGTTCCTGAGTCATTGAACGAAAACCATTTTGGCCTACCGACAGACTGACTTGTGCTAAGCAATATACCCCCTAATCAAAATAGCAAAATGAGTATTTGTATTTGTTTTGCCGCACATACACGTGGGGGAATTTTACAGATGTGTTGTTCATGGAATTACGTATCATCAAGTAAATGTCGTTTGATTGTCAATCATAACAAGGTTGAACAATGTTGACAGTAACTACAGTGTAGAGCTTCAACAACTTATTTGTTTATGTTTTATTGTGGAGATTCTTAGAAAATATATTCATAGTTTATCATGCATACTCTAATCACGTATTCATTCAATAATATTGAGATTTCTGAAAACGTTTTAAAGGAAAAAATCATCTTGTATGTATTTTCATCGTACATTTTTTGTAGTAACATTTTGCTTGGCACTTTTATTATAAGAGACATGTATGATGGTTTTAATATATCATAGTTTGAGCTGTATATTACATGTACTACATTAATCGGTAATCGACACTATTTTTGTAAGTCTTACAGTCACTATTGTTTTGTTGTTCAATTTATATTGTTGTTTTGTATCCAGCAATGGTTGAAGGTGAGGGAGGCAAAGTGATTGTGTGCTGAATATTTGTTTATCCTAAATATGTCTGGCCGGACATAGATAGATTCTAGTTGATATGAATACTGTCAGAAATGTTTAGTTTGGTAGATGCCAGAAATAGAAACTTTTTTGCGGGAGACCATTAAGAATTTGTGTCGAAGCGATATTTTAGCAGGAAATGAATATACTGTATAGTATGTTTCCTTTGATAAAGTGTATAGAGTTATATTCTAACAATCATTCAATGTTGAAATAATTACTTGCATCGTTTTTAGTATGATACTAAACTACCTGTATTGCAAATTAAAACTTTGAATGGGTTCCGTGTACTTTGATTCAATCGTCGAAAAATAGACGATTCTTATACATTTGTAGTTTCATAGGGTGTTCAAGAACACCTTCGTATGAAAATGGACAGTTTGCATGTCCAATAAATCACAGAGAGTTTCTGTTAAAACTGAAGCGAAAAATGATCTAATGGATATGAAAGCTTAATTGTTTTTCAGTTTTTGAAACTTTTTTAAAAAAAATCTTCCAATATAGCTCTATACATGTTTTATTACACGTTTTCTCCAATGAAGAAGTGTTTATATTTATGTGATTCGATTTATGTAGTTTTGCAATCAAAGCAATAAATGCAATAAACAATATGTGAACTCCTAATCTTTATTCAGCATTTCTGTCCATACACATCATGCACACATTAATTTGACTTCAAAGTTGAAGTCCTGTACGTTTCCTTCAATCTTGGATTCATCGCAATTAAAACAGTGTTTCAGCATTGGCTGCGTCCCACACAGGGCTGCATCTACTGTTGACGATTCCAGACTTTCTATGTGGTTTGATTCTTCGTCTTTTACACCCATCTAAGCTGTGGTTTCTTCAAAATATAAACACACAATGCTGAGCATGAGGTTTTACATAAATAAAGCTTAATCACTTTTAGATAAGGGTCGATATTGTATTATCCACGAGACCTTGAAAACGCCTTTCGAAAGATATCAAAGTTGTCCAATTCATAAGGCATTTGCATGAAACCATACATACTGCGTTTGTTACAGACTTAAACATTCTGGACATTGATAATCAATTACAATCGACAAGATGATGCAACTGATATGATGTATATGAACATGTGGAAGGTACAAATACAACGACGAACCATGGTTAAAGGAGGTATGAGAAAATCCGACAGGGAAGGTAGCACTCAACCTAACCAGCCGAGCACAGAAATCAGAAACACCACAACACAACTACCCTGAGCAATGCCCACACATAAGTCAAATAAATAAAAAGAAACCCAAGTTTATCATTCGAATATATAAAATTTACCTTGGAACGATGGACTGATCTTCGACTATTTCACAAGCATCAACTGCTCCATTATTGTCATTTTCGGTTGCTTGACCTGCATTATTGGACAAGCAGATGCCCTGGATGTATTCATTCGCATAATCCCCGGAAACATAATTTTTTTGCGTCAATGTTTTAAAATAAGCCAGCTTACAAAGTATCTCTTTTTGTTACGTTTATGTATCTGAAGTGATATACATTATACACTAAATGCTTTATTTGTTGTCATAATATTAGTTATGACCTGATGGGTTATATAACTCACCTTTCATACCAAAGAGCAGTGATACTATTATTTTAACAATTGGTAAAACTTTACCGTCCATATTATGTGTCATTAGCCGTTGCGAATTTTTCTGTAAAACTCGAGTCGTACCATTTCCGTTGTATTGACAACCGGACTCATAATCGTTCGTCATATAAAACGTAAGATTTTTGGTCAAATGGAATAAAGTATTGATACAAGGTGAGCAGCTGTGCAAGAAATATTACCTAATAATACCTGGCATAACGTAAATTTTGATTAGGTAAGCTTTTAAATGGGCTTATTTGTCGAAAATGTACGAATTTCGTGTGTGTTTTGGTGTGTTTACCATTGAAACCTAATTTTCAACGTGTATAACGTTCATACGAATTGATGCAGGCCAATGCCAACTAGCTACTGGAATGCATGATGGTCATGGACATTCCGTAAGAGTATTCTTGTCTTCAGAATTCAAGATTAAGCACATGAAATACGCAAAAATGTTACACTAACCTGCTGATTATTGTTGATATCCGCCATTTTTATCCGGACTATCTTCGCTTCGTTAACCGTAGCGGGATCGCTGCACCAGATCTAGCTCGTTTTGCCGATACAGTGTGAACATGTTTTCCTAATATCACGAAAGCAAGGACATACAAGAATGAAATGATATTCATCTTCTACAACATTCATATTACAGAATAAGCACTTTCTATTATTTCTCTTTATATTTCTGAATCGACCTTCTTCAATAGCTAGTTTATGAGCTGAACATCTCATCCTTGTTAATGCAATTCGGTGATTGTCATTCTTTATACAGTTCAGATATTTTTCCATACCAATAGTATGTTTGAATGTTCTATAAGTACTCAATTTTGGAAGATTGTCTAAGGAAGAATACCAACTCTGATAATATTGATCATACAGTCTTTCTATGACATTATTCATTTGTGTAATTGATATCGGTCCCTCGATATCCCATAGATACGTAAAACCAAGATTGTTTAACAATAATCTTACATTATTGACCCAGATATCATTTGTTTCTTTTTGATGCATGAAAGCCTTATGTACCAAGCTACCAGGAGTATTAATAATTTTACACCAATATTTTAAAATTCGTTCTTTTCTTAAAATATCTAGTGGAATTTTTCCTAACTCTCCATATACAGTTGCATTCGTGGTCTGTGGTCTTACATGAAGTACTTGCTTTAAAAATTTAATATAGACTTTTTCTATATCTGGTGATTTATGGAACCCCCATATTTCTGCACCATAATTAAGTATTGGTATGATCATTGTATCAAATAGTTTAATTTTTTCATTTACATTTAGTGCTACATGCTTGAATAGAGAATTTAATGTATAAATAGCACGTAGTGCTTGTTCAGACATAGCTTTTTGAGCATTGTAAAATTTACCATTTGAGGATAAAGTTACGCCTAAGTAGACAAACCTATTGACAACAATTAATTTACAATCATTATAATATACATCAAAATTTTCTATTCTGGTACCTGGTTTGAAAACCATAGCAACCGTCTTAGTTGTATTTACAGTTATATCCCACTTAATACAGTAGCGTTTCAGATTGTTCAATAATATTTGTAATCCATTTACAGAATACGAAAATAACACCGTGTCGTCAGCGAAAAGTAACATAAATATTTGTAATTCATTCAGAGATATAATATCAGCGTTAACATCATTAAGGCTTTCTTCCATATCATTAATAAACATAATAAATAGTAATGGTGATAACGTTTCGCCTTGTTTGACACCCATATAACTATCAAAATAATCTGATAGATTTCCATTTACTTTGACACATGTTTTAACAGAACAATACATAGATTTAAGCATTTTAATAAATTTAGAGTAAGGAAATGGCTTAAGTGAGATTATTCTCTAACTAATTGAAGTTATGGTACTAATCTTATTACAAAGTACGGATATTAAGTTTGAAAAAAAGTTGAAAAAATTCATAACATTGAATTATTAATTAAAATACATGTTGAGTAACATATACAAATGAATTGCAGAAACACATAAAAATAATACATAGTTTAGTACTGCATTTCACAAAACTATACTGCAAAATATGGGGCATTATATTTGTTATAGTGAGCACAGACAGGGCTCTCCCGTTCCAGTCAGCTACAACGCACAGAGAGTGTACCTGTGCCAGAACAGAGAGGGCACAAGTGCCACAACGAAACCGACAGTAAGCCGTTTTTAACGTAAGTTGATGAAAATAACCATATAAAAAGCATTTAGAGGACTTGTTGGTTCCAGGACTTTTCATCTGAGGTGCAAGATATTTCCTGTATTGACGACCAATTCCATTTAAAGAGGTCTAACCTATAATTTCCACCGTTCAAATTGGTTTACTAGTAAAACATATTAGACATTAATTAAACTTACACATGTTACAAAAACACAAAAAAATCTGGAAAACAATAGTGACAGATCAATGCTAGTTTTTTTTATCAAAAGTGTCCTAGCTCTTACAAGTGTTATAGTACATGTACAGTTTTGTAAGAACAATCAAGAAATTGTCCGAGGCGAAAGAAATTGGCCAAAAGAGAATTCCTGGTAGATAAGCGAATCGAAATGATTAAAAAACGACCAAATGCGTTACAAATGGATTTATGGGTCAATGGTGTACCAAATCGCTTTTATGTATATAGTCAGGTCTGGCTTTGTGAAACCTAGCTACCTATTCACAAAAACAAACAGACCATATTTAAAACAAAACATAGCCTAACTTGGATCAGTATTGCATTTATACACCCAAGTGGCAATACCTGACCAAAAAGGTTGATTTAATAAACATGGTGTTAGTCAGTAAATGCATTAGTAGCATCAAAGTTGTCGTTAGTTTGACAATTCAAACGAAACACAATTTTACCAAAGCTTGATATAGATCATTAAAATCGAGACTGCTTTTTATTATTTTGAAAAATTATTTCAAAACCTACGCATACGACGACGCTTTAACATAAAACCCTATTGACATTGCCTTAAATAAATGTCATACAGTATAATATACTCACACTGCCGACGTAACACAGTTTAATGATCATGTGTAAGAATTGTGTTAGTTAGTGCAAGAGGTGGTCACATGACTTATGATAATAGAATCAAAACACCGCTTATCTCCTACATAAAACTGCCCTAAATGTCCCCTTGTTCGCTGTACACTTACGCACACTCCTAACGCAACACCTGTGTTTTAGTAATTTCGGTATAGTTTGGACTGTAAATAAACAAATACCAAAAATGCTACTAGCTATCATCACAGTCTTCGGAATTAAAAAATATTTAGGATGTGTGGAAACAAGCTGTGAATGCGACCAATGATACTAACACCAGTCCCAAACACCTGCAGGAACAGGCACTTGTTCGGGAATTGAGGAACGTTTCGCAAACATTGATCAGAAAATATCAATCTATGTTGCAGAGGTAAAATATAGCATACACACCATGGAAGGACATACAAGATACTAAATAAAAAGAACTGGAATATTATTATTACTTGACAATTGTAATAGTAAAAATTGCAGCTAGCTTTTTAGCTCGACTTTTCGGAGAAAAAAGAGCTATTGTCATAGCTTGGGGCCTTATTCACCGACGTTATAAGTCTCAAATTCACACTTAGACTTAATATTGACAATATTTAAAATAACTGCCATTTCTTTGCAATTAGATTGTACCATGTGAAATTTTATCTGATTATATGCCGTTACCCACTGAACATGTATACCCATTTATATCAAAATCGGTACACTTGTAACATCATGAGAGCGAATAGAACATTTGGCAATTTAAAGTCTAAGTCTGAATTTTAGACTTACAACGTTTGTGGATAAGGCCCCAGGTTGTCTGTGTCTGTGTTGGTTAAGTTTATTGTTAAAGTCCATTTCTGGAAAACTACAAACGTTGTCAACTTGAAACTTCACATGTGCATGTCCTCTACAAGATCCACCTACTTTCAGGTCACCAGATCAATGTCCTCAAGGTCACATGGACCTTTGGTGAAGTTTATTGTTAAGATCAATCTCTGGAAAACTACATAAGGTATCAACTTGAAATATAATACGTGTTGCGTTAGCAGTGTACGGAAGTGTAAATTATCATTAAGTTTTAAAAACGTTTACTCGAGTCCTCAAAGTTATCATAGTCGGAAACTTTTCATAGAGCTTCATATATAAAATACTATTGTCGGAGATGGCTGTTTTCAAATACATCGCGTTGTTTGTATTGGTCTTATATGATATATGCTTCCAACTGTGCTGGGCATAAACGCGGAGAGTCGAAACGACTTCTGATTGACACCGACTACCAGACATTGTTGATGAGACTGGACAATCTTACTCACGATATGCAAACACTGAAAGCTGAAAACCAGGCTTTGACCCAACAAGTTCAGAATCTTCAAGCTGTGAAAAGTACGTATTTCTTATTTTATTTATTCCGTTTTACTAGCGGGAAATACAAAAATAACCTGTATGTCGTCAAAAAGGTTTGCTCACTCGGTCGTAGGTTATACATGATGTACACGCAGAACTTATGTTTTTAATTTAATATAAGACCATATTGTTTTATATAAATTGAAAAATCTTTCTATTCTGTATGTTTTAAGTCGTAATTTGTGTATGGTACATGCGTTACTTGTGTGTTAAGCTTGAGATTTATAGTCACCATTACCTACCTGGGTTTAGTAAATTTTAACGCACTGGTTTCTTGTCTTTGACTGACGCAGGTACAATTGTTTGAATTCCATAGCAGAGAGGCTTATTACTTTGACTATGTGGGAAAAGACGGGGTTTGGTCGCATTAGCACTTTACGGCTTGTGGTTACGAGGTACCGACACACAGCGCTTTTTAGCATGTTGGTAACAATATTAAGTGTTGACAGTTGAGAATTTCTTGACAAACATTCTATCATACGTACATAGCCGGTACATCTAAAGCCTTTAAGGTATGTAACAACGGTAAATACGAGTTTCCAGACATTGTATCTAGTGGTTGGCAATATGTACAATGCTATGATTATTTTCTATTCACAGGAGTTGCCTTTCAAGCCTTACTATCACATCACATAATCGGTAGCCAGGAGCAAATCATCATTTTTGACATTGTTGATTTAAACATTGGGAATGCTTACAATGTTCTCCATGGGAACATGATCGCTCCCGTCAACGGTACGTACCTTTTCTCAATCAACGTTTGTAGCGGAATTCGACACGCCATTGTGTTTGACCTGATGAAAAATGGCGGGACGATTGGACGACTGCTTGCCGGTGATGACAAGTACACCGATTGCGCTTCCAAGTCGTTCGTGGCTCATCTTCAAATTGGGGACGATATCTATGTCAAAGAAGGGACATTTGGTGATTACGTCTATACAGCGGAAAACTATGGTAAACCGCATTTCATTGGCGTTCTTTTGTACCAAGACTAGGGACATATTTTGAGTGTCATCAATGTGTACGTAGGGCGTTTCAAAAGTTCCAGGAAAAGTGCTCTGTAATATTTATTTTTTGTCCAAATTACTTCAAACTTTGCATTTAATTAGGAAAATTCATAATACATACGACGAATCGAACGCATAAGGGTGTGTCATACAAAATGGCACGGTTGCCCAATAACGTCAGTAATGGATACCCGGGGCAACGTTATCTCTGACCGTACCTTATTACCATGTTCTGACTAAATCTCACTCAGTTAGTCAAAGGATACACAAAATTCACCGGTTACAACAACAACAATGCTTTATATTCTCAAAAATTGCCTCGCTTCAGGGTATGCTCTTCCAGGGTCCCTTTGCAAAGCATTCGAAAGTGTCACAAAATCAAGCAGAAACGTCCAACGCAACGTCTAGCGTCTGATTCACAACTGGCCGTACCTTCCTTTGATCATCTGCAGCAGTACCACTGACAGTCTGGAAGCGCTCATATTATTCATACATCCTACCCATATAACGCTCTTAACAGACAGTGGTTATAAAAGCTACTGTTTCAAGACTTTATTTTCCAGCCAAAAGACAAAAACTGGTCAAATTCCAATGATTTATTGACATTTGACGGGCGATTCTAATACGGTGACAAATAACCCTGCACACCACTGTGGGACTATTTAAACTATGGCATAAATTGATCAAAATGATGTTATACCGCACTTTGCAAATGTGCCATGCAGTAATTTTAGGTCTGAGTGAATCGGTAGCTGTTTTGTTGGAGTCAATGTGTTGGTAAGTTTCACGATTTATCAACGTGACGTCAAATTTGCCCCGGGTAGCCATAACTGACGTTACTATGGCAGCAGTGCCTTTTTGTATGACACACCCTTAATTGTTTGATTCATGGTTCAATATGTATAATGAATTGTTCTATTTAGATGCAAAGTTTAAAGTACTTTGAATATACGATAAACATTAACTAGCACTTTTCCTGGAAATTTTGAAACGCCCCTCGTATTTAACACAAAATAAAATTTGAGAATTATTTGATTTCTTTTTAGTGTTTCAAATATTTACAAAATGAGTGCGTGTCTTCTCGGGTTGAGTTCAGCTAAAATATGACTAATGATATGTGTTAGAATGTTATTCTAATAAAATTACCCAAAATTAATATTACTCATCACACAAGTATAGTCTCAGTTGAGACAATAATTTGGCAAGGACGGCGAGATGCAATACGATCGAAGAGTACGTATAAAAAATCCATGTTATTCTTCAATAATTGATTTTAATTCTTTTGCATACCATTTTCATTACGTTAACTATTTTATTTATCTCCTCAGTCTGTAACAGTCAAACTCAAATTTTTGATAAGCGAAACTTCAAGTTTACTTAATTTGAACACTAATTCTAATTATGATGTACATATCGTTGGCTTAGAATGAGAAGGTCGTTACTACAAAATCAATATAAACAAGAGAAAAAATTCTGAAATTTGCTCTTTACTTATGGAAAAAAAACAAGCTTTTGCAACTTCATATTAGTGAACATGACACGTTCCGATTTGTATGAAAATAGGCTCATAAGAAGCGCCTTGTAACGTTATGCAGATTTCAAAAATACACGAATCTTGTAAGGTCGTAAGTTGTAGTTACGACCTTATGGTTCTAAGCCATCGATATGAGGTAAAAATGTTGACAATTACATTGTACCTTCTTATCCATCATATCCATTTTTGAATCAACTTATTACAAATTTGGGGGCTGTTTTATTGTGCATCGTAAGATAATTATAAGATCAAGTTTATTCATCCTATCATTCCAGTCCGTGCGTACAAGAAAAAGAGATGAGAAAATCATACACGAAAGGCAACCCTCAACTTTAACCAACCGAGCGCAGAAAATGAAAAAAAATCACATAACGCAAATACGCAACACAATGCCCAAAAACAAAGCCCAAACTTAACCGAACAAAAAAAGAAATTCCCAAGGTTGTCATTGAGCAGAATGTATTGAAATTACAAAAATACTCAACATGAACACGGAGGTATATACAGTATATATAATTCCTTGACATGAATTAAGTAGTATCTCTGATTCCAAAGTTTTAAATAAAAGTAAATAGCTTTTATAAAGGCTTGGTTCTGATGGCGTATGTAGCTATTTAACGTTGTTATTTTATTGGACATACTGGACAAGTGCTTATAAGCGAATACGTATAATATAATATTGGATTGTTGAATCCCGTCAAAAGGGAAGTAACTGATGCGCAGATTTTGAAGAATTGGGACCGCAGATTATTTTCATGATCCGTCTATGTTCCTGCGTGAATAGACGAGAACTGTCGCTAAGGTAAACAAGTGCGCGTTCCTATACAAGCAGGTACGATTTTATAATTTTTGTTATTATTGGGTAAATATTAAATGGTTTGCTTTAACTATAATGTATACCTTTGTTCTAAGGATTGACAAGCAGCAGAATGTTTTGAAGATACATTGTTTAAATGCATAATATTGACTTGCATTTCCACGCCGTCCGCCTGCCGAGCGGCGTCTTGTTTAGATTCGTCCTGACCATTTTCGACCCATAATCATTTTATATTTGTGTGCGTATAAAATGCAGGGTTCTCATTAAGTTTTAACCTAGCAGACCGAAATTCTTCATGAACAGGCCTTATTAGTTCCTTAATGCAACTATTTTCTTCAAATTGTGTATAAATTTCACATTTTCACAAAAAATAAGCAGTCATTTGGCCTCCAGCCTGCAGTTATTGAGAACCCAGAAATGATGACCTTAGTCGTTTCTTTACACCATTTATTCGTAATTTCTTAATAAACACATGACATTGAAATCGCCCTCGAGGTATGAATGTTAATTTGGGATAATAAATGATTTTTAAAAATAAAAACAGTGAGGAACTTTAGAATTGGAGCCTGTTGAAAGCTGTTGCCTTTCCAATGTGTAACTGAGATATTTTGGTAACGCTTTACTACATCTTGGGTGGCACAGTGATGTAGTGGATAACACACTAAGTGACTTGACTCCTGATCAATTCTCAGCTGGGACACTTGGTCATAATCTCATTTCAGAAACACTATTGAGTTTTTCCCACCAACTAGAGATGAACTGGGAGGAATACTAAATGGGTAGTCTCGGGTGTATCGGTGCTCTACATTGTGCATGTTAAAGAACCAAGGAATCTAGATATTCGAAAGGTGCTAGGGTACCGTAACCGGACTCCTAAACGCCTGTTTCACGGTATTTTACACACAAGTGTAACAAATAAGTAAAAAATTCAAAGTGTTTAATTCCTTATGGCTTGTGAATTTTCCAAACATACCATATCCAAAGGTGCAAAGTCTGAAAAATCTTTGTGTAATCTCATTTAGTTTTCCCAAAATCGCATACAACATACCAAGCTCTCATGTGTTCTGAGCACATATATGTAAATAGTGTTATATAAGATTTTTTTTAAAATTATAGACAAAGTTAAGCTTTTAACATTTATTTTCACTTTAGCCAAAGTGGTTACAGATTAGTCACCAGAAATTTTAAGTATAACACTCAAAATTGATAAATTATTGAATTTTCAGCCGTTTCATATCATGTGATAAAATTGAATAAACTTAAAACCTTAACTGTTTTTGTAAATAGTGCTGGACTTATATCAATAATGTCAGCTTATTTTGACAAATCTGCTATATAAAAAACAGTACTACAATTCATTTCATTCCTTTTCGAAAAATAACCAGGAATTCTTCAATCCAAGGAACTAGATGAAAACGTTGCGGACACTACATATTTTAAAACTGAAGATCATACATTTTAGATAAGCATGATTGTCTCTATATATGTATCAGTTATTTTTAAAAAGATCAATTTAAGTTGATGAAGATGTGTTCAGACATATAAATACTGAAGAGGAATAGCAATTATACATTATTTTACGTTTTATAACATACAGGAAAGAAGTTTCAAATTAGTTGCACCTTGACCTGAATTACAATTGTATGTATAAACTACAAATACAAACTGTGCACTTAAAAGATGTTTTACCAAAATATCAACATGTTATAGTATTGAAATTAATAAAACTTCAGATAAGCAAAGTCACTGTATAAAATTGATTTTAATTATAAGATTAAATAATTTGTTAGGTTACTACAATGATGCAGACACTACAATTTTAAAAACAGTCAAAGATGATTTTGTGAACTTAGTTATTCCAGCAACTGTTTGTAATGTTTTGTACCTGGTTAATAATTTTTGTACATAATATGCAAGACAAGAATGAAGTGTAGGTCTTCTACAGCATATTTATATGATATGCAAGAAAATAAATGGAGCTGCCATCTATATGTAAATGTACAAACCAATAATTAAATGACATAGATCTGATATGAAATTTAATTTGTGATATTGAAAATAATTGATACATTTTACATGTCTGTCTCGAAAGTCTGCAGAATTGTTTCATGGGAGCACCCAAGGTGTATGGGTGATTCAGTCCAAGTTGCTTTCACTTTAAAATGATTTCGTCCCTAGAATCAATAAAACTTTTAATAAGCATTTTTCGACTTGAACATACATGTATTTACAGCTATTCTCACCAACTTGATGGAGATATCAATGAGCATATTGTATCGGACAATATTAATATACCCAGCAAAATCAGACTTGTCTTGCATTACCTACTGGATAATGTAAAACTGACAAGAATTGCATTTCCAGCTCTTACTTAATAATTTTTATTGTGATCCTCATTCAACTTCATGAAAAACAGGATATATTATTCAAAAGTAAATAAATAATATCTTGAACACTTTCATTGGCTCCAATAACCAGCCAATTTGGTCTTGAATATTTCAAAATGGATAAGAGTTTGTATGTAAGTTTGTATCAGGAGCCTTTTCAATATTGTATTCTCACCAATCATAACTTGCAAATGACAAAAGAAATAGACTAAATGAAATTTATGTTTTGATAGCCACATTAGAAATAACTTATTTACTACCTAAATTTGATAGATTATAAATAGTTCTAGAAAAAATAATAATGCAAGGTTATGTACGACAAAGTGTCTACTTTATATCTATGTGTACATAATTCATACTTTTTGAAGATATGTGATATTAAATCAAATTAAATATAATTGATACTCATGCCTATATTTTTGTACGGAAACTTTTCCTAACAAATTTAAACGACAGTGAATGCAACATATTAGCTTAGATTTACGGAAAAGTAAGTAATAAAAATGTTTTGTTATTTCCAAAATGTTGCGGACACTACATGTATTTTATTGAAACAGCAGAATTATATTACCATTGATAGACAATAAAATACTTTATTGAAGGGCATGCAAATTATCAATTAGGTTCAAATAGTCCCTAGAAACTGTCAAAATCAATTGAAACCTAATTTATTAAAAGAAAATACAAATATATTTTTGTAAAATATGTCTATATTCTGTTGGTTGTTACACTACTGTTATTTTCTAGAAAGCAGTAAACTTACATTTCTTTAACATGAAAAATACCTAAATAATCTGAATTTTGATTGTAAATAGCTTTTTGACCCAAAAGACAACAATACAAGACTGAAAAATGCTATTTTAATGGTCTGCGTTGCGGACCCTACAGGCGTTGCGGACACTACAAGTGAGGTTTTTTGTTGACCTGCAAAAAGTTGGCACAGCAAAGCTATAACCTTTGGTTTATGTCTTTGTGGACATGAGATCTATTCACACACAGAATTGTACAGGAATAGCTATAGTAGTTTCTGAAATACTATGGCGTTGCGGACACTACAAAAAAAGTGTCTCAAAAAACACCTCACATAGAAAATGACTTTTTTCAAATTTGATCCGTTATGATAACTTTTTGGATCTTTTCTCATCCTAAGTATTTATTTTTTTAAGTATTTATGAATAAAATGACAAAAAATGGTATAGAAGCAATATTCCACACCTAGTTATATGCAGGTAGGATGCTCAGTTTCAAAAAAGTATAACGTAAGAGTAGTTTGCTGTATTTAACAGTTTTTCATTATTTTTTGTCCGATTTATAGAAAATAAAAAGCAAAATGCAGAAGAGATAATACAGTATTAATTTCGGGTCTTTTTAAGGTGTATGTGATTATTACTTTGTAAGATTTTGATCTCCAAACTTTCCCATTTTTAGAATGTTACAGCATAACGCCTAAAATTGCCATTATATGGGGCATAAATGGCATAATTACAAACTTACAAGTTGAAGGAGCAAACTTATTTTAACTGTGAAAGTTGGACATTGACCTTACACTGTTATTAGTACATTAGTACCAACATAACAATTGAAGAAGTATTGTTTTTAAGCATATAACATAGTGCAAGCAATGCTGCGTAAAATACCGTGAAACAGCCGAATATCCTTGTATCTCACCTCTTTCTCTTCATGGATTTTATGTCTGCCATAGAATGCCCAGGAGAATAACGTAGTTATAAACATGCTACTAGGGAGCAGTGCTAACCAATAGCATACCTTTCACTTTTCCTCAGCTCTTAGCTAGACAAGTGCTTTTATACAGCGCCAACAGACTAGTCTGCTCCTGAGGATTGAACCTTTACTCCTGCATGGCCAACAAACATTCACTCTAACAACTGCACTAAGTTGTTGGAAATGAAAAAAACATGATTAACTACATTGACATTTAACAGGGGCTCGAAAACTAACACTGGGCCAGTGAAAATCTTAAAGGACCAGTTAAGATCATGAAGGACATGTACTTAGCTGTTTTCTTTAAAAAATTAACACTTCTTTACAGTCAGACCAGTGACCAAAAATAGTGTCAACACTTGCATTTAAGTAATAAACAAATCTCACATGTGAGATTGATATGTTATTTTAA